>JAVYIG010015918.1:0-33538 GCA_035222895.1 Strongylocentrotus droebachiensis | reverse complement strand
AAACAAATTAGGTAAATTTCTGGAGACAGTGCTCTAAAACTGAAGCACAGCATATGATGTACAGAATACGAACATAGGTATCAAATGTGAACACGGCTATACCGTGTGAGTCAAAAAAAGTTTACACCTAGAAAACCTATACAGTGACTTTGACCTAGTTCGTTGATTCAGCGTTAACCTAGTCTACAGGCACAGACCCTAATTAGTCACTTAATCAGAATTCCATAAAGTCTTAAGCTGAGCCTAGGTCTGCATGTCAGTCTGATCTCTAGCAGGGTAAGGATCAGCTACAGTACAGAGCTTGTGGGGTGAATTAAACCATCCAGTCGCCATAATCTCTTAGTGCAGACATTATGTTGCGTACTATGTGATAAGGGTGTGTTCCTGCAAACTAGCGATTAATCTCACTAAATAATATATTTCCGGAGCCATCGACTGTAACATCATGACATGTATTTGAAATAATTACAAGGTTTTTGCTTTGTTTGCAGGTATAAACCATGGACTGCTTCAGAAACTCATAATTGTCAAAATATTCAAAATATTCGCAATACGCCACGCAGACGTTTTGTTAGTTTGGGTTTCGTTTTTATTACATTTTTATATATATCATATCCTTCCTCCCATTATTGACCCCATCCCTTGGCCCTTTTAATGGTTTGTTAAATTATGACATGTTTATGAAAGAATAATAAATATTCAAGGGAGAAAAAAATTAAAATATTTCAAATTAACTTTTAAATATTTCTTTTGGCTCTCTATTCAATTTTGCACGGTTTTGCGCGATCAATATAATAAAAAAGTCAATTGGGCATAAAACGAGAACCCCCGCCGAAAAGTTGGATTGGTTTTTCATGTTTCCTTACATAAGTTTTGTAAATCTTCTATAACACCAATGATGCAAAGAACACAGTGCATGCATGGGGCCTATTCAAAACGGTCAGCTTGTTGTTGCGTTTTAAAAGAAATTCACCCCCCCCCAAACAAAAAAAAACAAAAAAAAAAGAGAAAAAAACAAACAAAAAACTGTTGCTTCATTTGGCCTGCATTTTGAGCTGATACGTTGATTTGTAAGAATTTCCAATTAATTGATAAACCGCTGAATGGATTTAATCCACGCGAGTGTGAACACGGCCACCCTGTGGCTGTATAGTTTTATTGTGTGATTGCATTTTCCAGTACATGGAGCCGATGGAGGCCCATCAGGGACTTAGATTTGCACGACGTGAACGTGTGACATCCTTTTAAGGCAATGTGACGTCCTTTTAAGGCACTGCAGGGCACTGCCAGTGCCCTAAACGAAAGTCGCATTGCCTTAAAAGGATGTCACACATAGCAGTCCACGTTCTCGTTGTGCAAATATAAAAGTCCCTATTGTTAGATAGTTGACGCACAGTATTTATCAGAATCACGTATGCGTTTCCTGAAAGTACGTGTCAAATTAAAAGTTCGAAGGAAATGCTTAAATAGCCGGGTTAGTAGGTACACTGTCCAGTGCAGGGGCGTACGCAGGATTTTTTCAAGGGGGGGGTTTCAAAATATTTTGCTCCCGAAAATTTGAAAATCGCGCCGGCCGAAAAGTCGCTCAGTGGGGGGGGGGGGGGGGGGGGGGGGGGGTAAGCGGACACTTTTTTTTTTTTTTTTTGGTCTCAAAACTTCAAAATTTGACATTTTTTGGCGGTTGGGGGGGGGGGGGGTAAGGTCACCTTATTTAGGTTAGCCGTGGGTATAATTTTTTTTTTTTTTTTTTTTTTTTTTATAATAAAAAAAAAAAAAAAAAAAAAAAAAGCCAAAGGGGGGGGGGTTTGAACCCCCAAACCCCCCCCCCCCTGCGTACGCCCCTGGTCCAGTGTACTCGTCTATTTGCCGACACACAGGACACTATCTTTTAGGGCTTCATGATGACCCGGAAAACTGACCGCCTTCGATTTGTCAGAATCTTGTTGAGGACTTTTCACTTTGCAGGCCACTACTAATAAAACACAAACTCGTCTACATTGTTTCACCATTATTCTCAGGATTAGTTCGGTACATTATCATATTTGTGGACAGCAACAAAGAAAACACAAGCGCGCATCTGAGCAAGGTTTTGTATTCGTACAGTTTAGGATTCTAATATCATTTTTGTAAAAGCTCTGTTCTTCAGGCTGTCCATATACAAATTAGCATCATGAGTTTACCTATACGCGAGACGATCGCTCCTCTGCCGATTAAAAGAATTGTTGAATCAGTGCAGTTTATTCGGCCCGCAGGTTCCGGTTATCAGCTAGGAAACACAGCTACCTCCGGGATAGCTGGACCTGTATATCAGGTGGAGAGTTCTGTTCGACCGGGCATCCATGAGACTGTTTTCAATCCCCAACCTGCAGGCAGCCATATCCCGAAACTTTCCCTCGGCCTATCCGAAGTCCGCGGGAGCGACCTGCGCATTATCTACCTCTGGATCGAATCCATGAAGACGGACATCCGGATATAGCACGCTTCACAACAGATGAGTTCAAGGTATTTCACGAGTACCTGACGAAATCTACTGAAGAAGGCAGAAGTTTCCGAGGGTCTGGGAAGATCGACCTTGAAGACATTGCGGTAAGATCAATAATTTTTTTTTTTTTTTTTTTTTAAGGGAAGACGTACGGGTCTACGCGTCTGTAAAACCCCAATTACACCACACTTACACACACACACACACACACACACACACGCACACACACGAACACACGCACACACACACTACGTCGCTATTGTATTTTGATTTGCCGCAATGGTTCCCGTGCCTTAAAGGTAATGCAAAGTTTTGGGAAATTTCGAAAATGGATTGATAGTAGTTCTTTACAATTTTGATATATTATTTGAATGCCCCTGTGAATAATCAAAAATGTACCGGTGCTCCCGGTAAATTTCAAATATTTCAAATAGCGCCTAAGGTCATTCCATGATAGTTGCGACCATGATAATCTCAGAATATGCAGTTCTGATATTTAATTTCTAAACAGTAATAGCACATTGGTCGATCCTAGTCAAGAAACATTGTTTTTAGAGCTAAAGTAATATCAGTCTTGAGAGGGTGCTATACATAAAAAAGAGTTTATTATCTACAATTTCATCACTTTAGACACGATTTCAACCGCTACATCGATTATTGAATAATGTAAAATCGCATATGCTTCCAATATGTTTATTTGAACCAAATTCATGACCCCATACTAAAACTTTGTAATTCCTTTAAATCTTCATGAAAATTTTAATACATGTACATTTATCTATTATTATAAAAAAACAAAGCTTGCGAATTGTATGATATAATTCCAATCTTTATAAAATGCCTATGAAATGCCATTATCATTTTGTTGCTATTATTGTTTGTACATTTGTCAAAAAGCTTTACTCTCATTTCCCTTAATTTTAAGGAATCAGACGACAATCTGTCACCCATCAATATACGTTATGGATTACTCATTGACACAGTTTATGCAGGTACCTAGAAATATAAGCTAGGTGAGCAAGGATTTATCCAACATAATCCGGTATAGTTCGCAGGCACAAGCGCTTGTCAGTCGTAATGCTTAAAGGTAATGCAAAGTTTTGGGACATTTTAAAAATTGGATTGTTAGTAATTCTTTAAAATGTAGATATACTTGGATGCCCCTGTGGGGTTGTATTATAAGCACTATAAAATTTAGCCCCAATACACTTCTGCTTTCGAGAAATTGAATTATCAAAAATTTACCGGTGCTCCCGGTAAATTTCAAATATTTCAAAGAGAGCCTAAGATCATTCCATGATAGCTGCGAGCCTGCGACCATGAAAATCTCAGAATATGCAGTTCTGATATATAATTTCTAAACGGGAATAGCAAATCGGTCGTAAAAACCCCATTGTTTTGAAACTACAGAAATATCAGTCTTCAGAGGGCGCTATACAACATAAAGCGTTTATTATTCACAATTTCATCACACGATTTCAACCGCGACAACAATCATTGAATATTGTAAAATCGCATATGCTTCTAATATGATCATTTGAACTTAATTCATGACCCCATACCAAACTTTGTAATACTTTTAAGAGAGTAAACTATCCCGACTGCAAGGTCTACTGCACCAACTATTATCTGTACCATGAACCGTACCACATACATGTCTGTTTTATAGCTTTTACCTCTCAATTGACATAACCAAGGACTGAAAAAGTTAGTTTCTGCTCAAAACTATATGGAATTGTGTTTATAAGTATCAAATCAGAGTGTGTCCGCAGGCTACACTGTTGCCTATAAAGTTAGATTAAATTGTCCTTACTTTTTTTTCTCCATGGAATGATGGTCAAAATATCCTCTCAAAACCTTATATTTATATATATATATATATATATATCACTCTACGATTCTTTAGATTTAAAAGTAGAGAGAGATTTTTATAATCTCACATTTACTTCGTGAAAAGAGTCAAGAAAATAGTCTGCAAAAAGGCAGTCAAGGCCCCTCGGTCAGCGGTGGCAACAGGAGGAACAGGAAAAAGAAAGAGAGTTATGGAATATCTACATGTACAAAGTCCTTAATCAGGTTCATCCGGATACCGGCATATCCGGTGTCAAATCCTTATCCAGCAAAAATCTAACATAAATAGTTTGCAGCCGCAGACCCTTGTTAATCGTAGGTCGTAGCTAAGCACAGTAAATGGCAAGTTTTAGTACACCCCCGGCCATAGCTTCTGTCTAATTTACCCATGCTTTAGCTGCTCCTGTGTTTTACACAGCCAGAGACTGGCAGTACTGGGCCCTCGCTCAAGACTACATAGAACATGTGTTTAAGTGTCAAGTTAGAGTCTCTGCCTGCAGACTACAATAACCAGTATTAGGTTATTGTCACCAGAGGAAGGCCGGAATTAGTGACGTATCGAGTTTGGCCTTGACCTCAGGAGAGGCATTAATTTTTTTATTTTTTTATTTTTTTACCTGACTGTTAAAAAAGCATGTGTATGCTTGTAAACAAAAGGGGACCTGTTAGTCCTCTCCGAAGGACTTAATGATGAGGATTAATGCCTTAACATTAACAAAGGGCACAAGCGCATTAACTTGGTTTCGAACCCGGGGACCTCCCGGTTACGAGAGCACTGGTCTAACACTGAGCCATCGCGTCTCCTTTTTCAACTTACTAACTTTCAGTCTAATACCTCTACATTTCGGGCGTTTTTTGACGTGCAGTGATTCCTAACATGCTTTAATTAGGACTATTATATGGTAGTCCAGAATCCGGTCGGTTCTTACCTTTTATCTCTATTATAATTAATCCCTACACTTGCTGCAAGCTGCTAAAGAATGCGTCTTCAACGAATTCGTACGCCCAGCCTAAAGCGTCCTAATTCGAGGATCACGCCATCTTCGGCTGACAAAGTGTACTTTGTGGGAAATCACAATGCGTAGGCGGTGATTGTTAACATTTAATCGGCCAGAATCTGAACTACGAGTGTGGTTGAATTTCTTTAAATTGGTAGGAAATATGTGGGGGAATGTTCCCTTACCCCTCCGTCGAATACCCCAGTTGCCCGAACATGAGTATAAGCGGTTTTATCATTCCCTCGTCTTCTCTATGTTATTGAAAACAGTAATTGACTAAAATCCGATAAAAATGAGAAAGTTATGAATGTTAGAAGGAGCGATCAAGCATACATAAATTAGCAACTTTTTGACATGTGTCTTGCTGGGTACTATCCCAATTGCCCTATATACTAAACATAAAGGAATTTCTATTTTTGCCCTAAAGAAAATGTTCAATCATACATGCAGGCTCCCTAACATTATTGCAAATATGTTTTATACAACCTCTGTATGAAACATCTGTTCCGTCACCAAAAATGAAAGTTGGGAACATGAATGCGGTCCCTCCTATCCCTGAGTGGGGGGGGGGGGGGAGAGGACCTCGCAAAATACACCATAGTGTTGCCAATTTGAGTTTCACAGACGACAACTATAACAGATTCATAACTTTCTTATTTTAAATCGGATTCTGCTCAAACTTTCACTGACCTGTTCCTCTCATTTTAATATTAGGGTGGATATTCCTTTCACTAGCTTAGTCGCACCGCCAAAGTGACTCCACACTGACTCCATACTTATCGATACTTATTAAATTATTTTGTGCATTTTTGGGGTTGGTCTGTTGGCTCTCTGCTGTCGGTCTCATTGGTGTGACTTAGGTGTGGGCCGGGAAGCACTTGTTTAAGTTCAAGTTCAAGAACCTCCTTTCAAAGACAATCATACCTTTCTTTACGTTTCTTAAATTTCATTTTTTAGAATATCCAATTAGAAACACGGGGAGGACTGACAACACGATCATCTGGGGCAAACAAGGGAGCATTACTCGACACTCTGCTGTCCCTCTGTGAGCTGAGCAATTTACGAGATAAAAAATGCGTTGACTTCTTTACCGAGGCTGGGTTCGACGACATCTTTGAAGATATCTTGGCTGAAGTAAATTGCCATGAACAGGTAAGGACATGCTAATATAACTTTTAGACAGGAAGATTTCAATGAGAAATATCATGGAAAGATATAATCTACAAAGGTCTTCGCCAATCCTACTACCTGTATATGTGTGTGTGTGTGTGTGAATAAACTAATTATATATTTATATATATTCCTTGAGAAGATTATAAAATTCTGATTAGTCAAAACTACAGACATGAAATGTGCTACTGATTGCTTGAAATCATATAGCGAAAAAAATTGACCGGGCAAAGTTCTACTGTACTTGCGCGTACACAGCAACAACGCAATGGTTGCTCGCACTGGCGTACTGGTGGGGGGCTTGAACCATGACCAAGGAAAGAAAGAGAAGAGAAGAAAGAAAGAGA
The DNA here is from genome assembly GCA_035222895.1 of Strongylocentrotus droebachiensis. Classification (NCBI taxonomy): domain Eukaryota; kingdom Metazoa; phylum Echinodermata; class Echinoidea; order Camarodonta; family Strongylocentrotidae; genus Strongylocentrotus; species Strongylocentrotus droebachiensis. The sequence continues at coordinate 26,690 of JAVYIG010015918.1, read as the reverse complement.
AAAAAGAAAAAGAGGAAGGAGAGGAAAAGAAAGAAAAGGAGAGAAAAGGAGAAAATGAAACATAAGAAACGAGGAAAGAAAGAGAGGACAGAGAGAGGGTGGTAAGAGCCTAAAAGAAGAGGGGTGGGAGTAAGAGAGCAAAGGGGATGTTGAGTGGAGTCGCCACGTCGAAGGAGCAAGAAAGATACGCATATATAATTTGTTGCTGTGTCGGGTCCGCTGTGTCGGTATTTTTGCTCGATCCTCGTGTACTATATCAATGCAGAAGTTTGAAGTCGGTGAGATGTTTAATGTCGGTCGGCCGGCAATTTTTTTTTTCATACGAACTGTGACTATTTATCGGACAAAGAAACATTTTTGAAAATTCAGGCAATGATTAAGAGTCGGTACAACGAATCGTCTTATTTCTCTGATAATTTAATGAAACGTCAAAGCTTCCGCGCGTCGCGCGGGAGGGAGGGAAACTGAATTCAGACAAAGTGAGAAGAAATCAGTACAACAAATCGTCTTCTTTCTCTAATAATTTAATGAAACGTCAAAGCTTTAACGCTTGGCGCGGGAGGGCGAAAACTGAATTCAGACAAGGATTAAGTGTCGAAAGCAATACAACGAATCGTCTTCTTTCTCTAATAATTTAATGAAACGTCAAAGCTTCCGCGCTTTGCGCGGGAGTAGGGGGAGGGGTGGATAAACTAAATTCAGACAAAGTTTAAGAGTAGAAATCAGTAAAACGAATTGTCTTCTTTCTCTAATAATCTAATGAATGTCAAAGCTTCCGCGCTTTGCGAGGGATGGGCGAAAATGAATTCAGACAAGGATTAAGAGTCGAGAACGGTACAATGAATCGTCTTCTTTTTCTAATAATTAGATGAAACGTCGTAGCTTCCGCGCTTAGCGCGGGATGGGCGGAACAACAATTAAGAGTCGAGAACGGTACAACGGATCGTCTTCCTTCCCTAATAATTTAATGAAGTATCAAAGCTTCCGAGCACGGGAGGGGGGAAAACTGAAAAATGACTTAGTTCCTGGCCCCGGGTTTACAGGGTTAAATTTGTAGACATTGGGACATTGGCATTAATTTATTTTTCGGTAATTGGTGGCTCGTTTTGTAGGTAATCGGTGTCCTCTACGCCCTCCCCCCTCCCCCACTGAAAACGATCTAGCGACGCCCCTCATAACAACACAGTTTATACAGCTGGTGAAGTACCGGACCACCGTATTTGTGTATTGTGCGGCAACGAAGCATAATACAACGTCTCACGACGTGACAGATCACTTTTCTCTAACTTCTAACCAATCAGAAGGCCTCGTTTTTGTGCGGCAACGAAGCATAATCCAACGTCTCACGACGTGACAGATCACTTTTTCTAACTTCTAACCAATCAGAAGGCCTCGTTTTTTTTCCAGGAAGTGCCGGTGGACATTTTCAATTTCAATTCAATTTCAATTTATTTGCTCATAAAAATCCAGAAAACACATGCGAACATTCATAAATCAACATGATACAAAGGGTAAAATTCACAAGAAAAATTAATAACAAAGTATACGTTGGATTAATTATGAGAGGGACAGCAAGAAATGAACAAGCCTTGTGATTAGCTGACCCTGTAACATAATACATTAAAGACGCTACACAAAATAACAAATCCCTAACTACAACATAAAGGGGGGGGGGGGGGTATGCCTATACATTTAAACAAACAAACTTGGTGAATACCTGTCTAAAATAAAGTGCCTAGATTTTGACTTTAAAACATTTAACGAAACTTCTTGTTTAATATCTGAAGAAAGAGAGTTCCAGATTTGGGGTCCTTGAAATAATATTGAGTTTTTAAAAGATGAGAGCCTTGGTTTGGGTAAATGAAAATCATTAGCATTTCTTGTATTGTATCCATGATATTCATTAATGAACTGAAAGAATGTTTTGATATAGTCTGGCAAGAGGTGATTGTTACATAAGTACATAAATATAAGTACCTGAAATACATACATATCATGAAATTTCAATACACCTGATTCAATAAATAGAGGGTTGGTATGGGCAAGGTAAGGTGCATGAGACATAATTCGTATTGCACGTTTTTGTAAAATAAACAATCTATCAATGTGATTATTACTTGCACTGCCCCAGACAAGAGTACCATAATTAAGGTACGGGTAAGCAATTGCATACTAAATCATTTTTAAAATCTCCTTTGGAAATGATCTTAAACAATACATTAGTCCTATATTTTTTGCCACCTTATTGCACAGACTATCAATGTGATTTTTCCATGTAAGTTCATGATCTATTGTAATTCCTAAAATTTTTACTGACGTTACACACTTAATATCTGTATTGCACACTCTAATTGAAAGATAATCTTGTATCAATAAATTACTAAAAATAATATAACTGGTTCTTGCTACATTGATTATCATTTTATTTGCGTAAAACCACTGAGATATTAATTCAAGTTCAGAATTGAATAGATTATGTAAATCCTGATAGTTAGGATGGGATAAAAACAGACTGGTGTCATCAGCAAACATAATACAATGTAATAATTTAGATACTTTACTAAGGTCATTTATAAATAAAAGAAACAACAGTGGTCCTAAGATAGAACCCTGTGGTACCCCACATGAGATGGTCACTTGCTGTGATTTGCATTTAGAAATTTCAACATATTGTTTTCTATTTGATAAATAACTTTCAAATAATTTAAGTACAATACCTCTTATGCCATATAATTCAAGTTTGTGTAATAAAATAGCGTGATCGACTGTATCAAAAGCCTTCTTCAAATCTAAAAACAATGCCATCATATATTTCTTGTTATCAAGAGCATTAACAACAGTGTGAACAAAATCAATAAGAGCCGATGACGTCGAATGTCCAGGACGGAAACCATATTGGTTCAAAGATAATATATTGCACTTGCTTATAAAATCAAATAATCTATTGTACATACATTTTTCTAAAATTTTAGAGAAAATTGGCAAGACTGATATGGGTCTGTAATTTGCAACATTTTCACTTGAACCATTTTTATACATAGGAACCACACGAGCAATCTTTAATTCATCAGAAAATATACCTAGATCTAAGCATTGATTGAATATTGCACAGATGGGTTGACATAAAATATGTATAGATTTTTGTATAACCTTGATACTTTAATATATCATCGTACCCAGGACTGCAATCACTCTTTATATTAGACACAATAGCAATGATCTCGGTACATGTGATTGGTTTAAAATAACACGTACTAGGATTCCTATCCAAATCACGACAAAAAATCAAATTTAGATTATTGCCCTGATCAACAGGATATTTTAATTCAGATACAATATTAATAAAATATTCATTAAATACATTACAAATTTCGGAGATATCATGTAATACCTGATCATTAGATATCAAAAAATCAATATTGCACTTTTTATTTACACGACCCATTGCACAATTAACTATGTTCCAAGTCTTTTTCATATTCCCTTTGGCTGTTGCAAAATTTTCCATAAAATAGTGTTTTTTTAGCTTGTTTAATCATATTATTGACTTTATTCCGACATTTTCTGTACTGTTCTTTTCGATACGGTGTTGGGTTTCTCAGATAAAGTCGATATAAACGACATTTTTTCTTTGACAACTTACGAATATCAGGATTGATCCATGGTTTATTTTTTGGGGGTGTTTTTTCCAAACATTCTAAAGGAAAACACAAATTATATACATTTAAAAACCTCTCTAAAAATTGCACATAATTTACATTTGGATTATTATTATGGCAAGACCATTGGACCATCTGAAGGGATCTTAAAAAAACAATTTATACTTTTATCATTGATTATTCTTAATGGCTTATTCAAATTTTGCTGATATTGAATATCACTCCAGCTAATACAATATACAGGTAAATGATCGCTGATGTCTGTTATAAATATTCCTGATTCAACATTGTCTTCATTATTAGTAATTACATTATCAATCAAAGAAATTTTGTCGCCAGTGATTCTGGTAGGATGGTCTATCAACGGATACATATCATGCGACAACAGTAGATTGATGAAATTATTAACATATTGCACTTCACCTACATTCAATAAATTGATATTGTAATCACCTAATAAATAAATTATTTTATTTTCCCTATTTACAACGCTAAAAACATTTGAGAATCTCTCTAAATATTCACCAACAGACTGATCCGGAGGCCTATAAATTGACCCAACAATTATACCAGAATTCTTATTGACAATTTCCACAAATACACTTTCTATACAACTATCAGTCTGTTCTAAGACGGGACGTCTTATATATTGCACATTATTGTTTACAAAAATCCCAACTCCTCCACCCCTTCTTGACAAGCGGCAAACGCCTTCAAATTCATAACCATCTATATTACACAAAGGGAGTATAGTGTGCTCCTGGAACCAGGTTTCCGTGACACATAGTACTGTAGGCTTTAGTTTCACACTATTTAAGAACTCAGTTATATTATCAAAACTATTAAGAAGACTTCTTGAATTCAAATGGATACATGAAAGTGGATTTGCAGATTTTGCTTTGTTTGTAATGTATGTATTGAACTCATCAGGTGTAAAATATTTCTTACAAGGACAAAAATCAAGATTATCAAGCGACAAAAATTCATGCAAGGTGTTTAGGTCATGGTTGCATTTACTTAGGCATTCTCTCAAATTGTTACAAGTAGACATTAATGCGCCTAATGTGGTTCTCAAGTTGAAAAGATCCCTACACTTGGAGGGGGTAGGAGAAATGCAATTTTACGTCATATTACTCCAGGAAGTGCCTGAAAATGCGTCTAATGTGGTTCTAAAATTCCAAATGCTTCCTACTCTGGGAGTAGTCTGAATATTGGTTAATGGGGGGGGGGGGGGGGGGGGGTCACAACCCCCTCCCAGACCCAACCCCCGCTTGGTTGCTCCGCTCCCTCGCCGCTAAAGCCTCGCTATGTCGCTTCAGCGTTTTACATGTATTTCACCCCATGCCAGTTTGTGCGCCCCCCCCCCCCCACGTAAGAAATTCCTGGATCCGCCACTGATGCCAATACCCCTTGAGCTTCTGAGACTCCGCCCCTTTACCCCCGCCGGGTAATTTAAAAGGGGAATGCTGTATATAAACAAATATTGACTGCTTATTTTTCAGGTCACGGTTAAACTAGAGCTCCGTGATGATCACGAAACTGCACTTTGCCTTTCGACTTCGTCTCAGGAAACAGTATATTTTCGAGATCACCTTGTGTAATAGTTTAACTGTGCCACTCAAAGCAGTCAATATTTGTATGATATACAAACGTTCATTACATATGTTTGTAATGATTGTGTAATAATAATGATATTAAGAATGATAACGATACTAACACTTATAACAGATAATGATAATGATAATAGCAACAATGATAATCAATAATACAAACAATAATTTATTTTCTAGAGGACACGATGCGATATGTGTGTATGTGTGTACGTATCTGTGTGTGGGTGAGACCTAGAGAGAAAGAGTGAACTTATGTGTGGGTTTACAGCAGTTCATCATGCGGACGTTGAGTTTACGAGCTGATATATGAACCTATCTTTCCTGTATAGATCGATCATCCAGGCGTCTACATTGGTTTCAACCTCCTCATTGACGCCGCCCAACGCTTAACGGAGGATAGCCCTGAGCTCTGCCGCCAAATGGGCAAGTACGAGGCCTTGGGATTGACCATTGACAAGTTGCTCGATCCCATCTTCGACGTCGAGGCCCTGAATCGCGACGACGAGGAGCTCAAATGGATGTCGAGGAGGGAGTTGCTGAAGAAGATGTTTACCTTGCTTTACAATTGTATCAGGTATGACTTAAGGCTCGCTCAGGTATGACGCGGTGAACTGCCGCAAAAGGAAAAAAAAAAAAAAGAGAAAAAACTCCGCGCTTTTTAAATGTGTATAAAATGAATGGAAAGTGCGCGCAACATGCGTGTTTTGCACTTAGTTCTGTGTTAAAAAGGTAGGGAAAGTGCTTAAAGGTAATACAAAGTTTTGGGAAATTTTGAAAATTGGGTGGATAGTGAATCTTTACAATTTTGTTATATTTGGATGCCCCTGTGGATGTATTATATGCACTAAAAAAATTAGCCCCTAAAACACTTCTGTTTTCGAGAAAAATTGAATATAAAAATTTACCGGTGCTCCCGGTAAATTTTGATAATTTTCAAATAGCGCCTATGGCCGTACAATGGTAGCTGCGACCATGAAAGTCTCAGAATATGTAGTTGTGATATATAATTTCCAAACAGGAATAGCTAATTGGTCGATTTTAGTCAAGAAACATTGTTTCATAGCTAAATTAAAATCTTCACCTTGAGAGGGAGCTATACAACATAAAGAGTTTATTATTTATAATTTCATAACTTTAGACTCGATTTCAATCGCGACAACGATCACTGGATATTTTAGGATCGCATATGCTTCCAATATGTTAATTTGAACCAAATTCATGACCCCATACCAAAACTTTGTAATACCTTTAAAGGGCAAGTCAACTCCAAAACTAACTTACTTTTAATAGAAAAAGACAAATCAGACAAACCAATCAAAAAAAGTTGGAGCAAAATCGGATGACTAATAAGAAAGTTATGAGTTTTTAACGACATGAATAACTTTGAAAATCACTAGACAAGTTGGCAACTCACTTATGAGTCTGTGACGTCATGTCCCCACTATCCACTAATTATTTTCTTTATATTGATAATGTAAATTTCCTATTATCCCCCAATGAATCTTATTTCTTCACACCAGCATCCAAGTTAGATTAATACATGTAGTAATATGTTTTGGTATATAGAGTAATTTTTTCCATTCATATCATGAAAAATGTGAATTTTGATAAACTATTTATATAAAAATCAATAATTATGAATATACAATATTCAGAAAATAGTATCAATTCTTCAAAGTAATGTAAAACAAATCATATAACCTGGGCAAAGGCATGGGAAAATCTGGGGGATTTGGGGGATAAAAAGATAAATTAATGGGATTAAGCTATATATAAAGCAATTGATAGATAGTGAGGACATGACGTCACGAACTGATAACCAAATTGGCAATTTGTGTAGTGATTCTCATTGTTCCATAGTTTTACATACTTTTTCAAAAATTTCTTATTAGTTATCCAATTTTGCTCAAACTTTGTTTGATTGGTTTTTCTGATTTTTCTGCTTTTATTGAAAGAAAGTTATTTTTGGAGTTGACTTGTACTTTAAGTGTATTGCAATTTACGTTATTAAACTTAACAAAAACAAAAAACCCGCCGCATTGTTGCTGCGTCATATCTTTACTAGCCTCTTTGGTTGCCAGTTCCAGTGGCTCCAGTATCATTAAGGTGGGGAAGGGGGGGGGGGGGTCCATGCAGTCTTACTGAGTGGTTGGAATGCATACATATGGATAGGCAGTGATGAAGACCATTGATTGGAGATGACTGGTTGCCCGGGATTTCAGTCGTGTAGAAATACTGTGAGCATGCGTGGTTTCCAGACACCCCTTAAACAAGGATTTCTTCTGAAGCCAAAATACACCCTAAATGAGGATTTCGCGTGGTTTTTCCGGAATTCACGCCCTCAACAGGTATTTCAAATAAGTGTACTCTTAAAGTAGCCACACGAAGAATCAAACATGTTTTGAATTGATGCAAAACTCATATCATTGCAAAGGGGAAGCCTTGCCGATCAAATACAACAACTCTTCTCTTCAAAATATGTTTGGGGCCCGCAGTAATCAACTCTCAAAAATGTTAGTTTTGAGATCCAGACTTTCTGCCTTCAGCGGTCCTTTGTAGAGCGTCAATATTTGTGACGTCACATACGGGACACGGCTGGCTAGCTGCATACTGATACACGGCACTGACCTGTTTGTCCAGTGTGTGACGTCACTATTTAGAGCTCGCTACGCTTGTGTGTTTGACTTACTTCCAGGGGCGTTCGGGGGTCTAAGGAGGGTCTTGAAAAATTTGTGTAGCTCCTTAAAAAAAGTATTTTAAAATTGAAACCCCTTGAGCATTTTAAGTTGTTGACAATGTAAAAATAAATCAAATTTCGCTTCTGATGTTAAATCCACAATGTACAAATGTATTTCAATAGAGAAGCAATAACGTCAACCTGTACTTTTCCAAATGAATGTAATGTTCAGCCATCATAAGTCCTTTCTTTGAAAAAAAGAATTACATTTCAAATTTGATCTATTTTATGTAAAGTACATGAAGTGTTTACAACAATTACACAATGAACAGTTACTATTCTACTATGCAAAACAAATTATAAGGGACCAGCTATCGGCGTGAGACTTGGTAGGTCTGGGTCGGTATCGTGGACATCCATCTTGATCTACTGAAGATCTAAAGACCGACAGGCGCAGGCGGGGGCTGGTAGTCTCGCCAATGGGCATTATTACCCCTTTAAATCCCCCAGTCTGGCCCTGAGAGCTAGAAAAATACCCTTACACGTATACCAGCGGGTACATCAGGATTTTGAACCATTTTGAAAAAATACCCTTTTTCTTGAAAACGGCCCAAAATCGCGTTTTTTGAACCCCTGAATGCGTCACCGCGCAGAACGCGTCCAATCTATAAAAAAAACATCCCTTTATACGCGTTTTCCTGGTCACGCATGCTTACAGTATTTATATTTGACTGAGAACAGCCCCAGAGCCGGTTGCAGCATTTTGTTTTGAGGTTCTCTCCTCTTTCTCTTCCTTTGTCTTTTGTCATGTTACTTGTAGTTACACCAAAGGTTGTCACCGTAATGCACAATATTAGCCGGTGTTCATAGCTATAAGAAGGTGACTACTAAGAAGCCGGCGGCCCACCCACGGGCTGCCGAGGGTGTATATTTATATATTATACTCGTCGGTTTATCGTCGATTTAATAACCAGGGTATAGGCTTTAAGACATGGTTTATTTTTGTTCATTTTTTTAGAAACCATCCTGACAACAGAAAGATTTTTCGCCGGGGCAGGGCATCGGAAATTCTCAAGCCTTTCTTGGATTGCCGATTCTATATCTTGCGTGCAAAGGTTATCTATTAATTGATAAGTTAATCATTTATTTATTGAATCACTTCTTATTTATTAAATATTATTCACTTTTGTATGCAGGCATTTTTGTATCTATTTACCTTTTTACTTATTTGTTATGGATCCAACTTTTTTAAGGGAAAAGCGACGAATCTACATTTCGTTCTCAGCGTTTGAATCGAATAAAATAAAATAAATTGAACACATTGAATTACAAAATAACTATGATACATTGATACATGCAGTTACATCAAAAGAACATGACACGTCATGGCACAAAAACCAACAAAATTACATATTTATAGAACACTAATATTATTATTACAGTATACGTTTATATGTGGCTAAACCGATAAAACACTTAACACCAATACTCAATGGATCGACAAATTTAAACATTCAACATCTCAAAAGTTTACGGAAGTCCGAAAGTTCAAATATTTAAAAGTTAAAACGAAAATTCAAACGTTTCAAACCACCGTTGTTGTATTTTTTCCCCGTATCCCTTTACCCAGGCACTATTTATTCTGGCCTACATTGTGACTGAGGAGGAAAACATGGATCTCAATACGACGAGCCTCAACATCGAGTTCATTGTCAAGGTCCTTCGTAGGGCCCTGGAAGACCCTTCCCACTACTCCGCTCACTATAACTTCTTCGCCGTTGAGGTTGTTGAAGCTGTTCAGAGAGTAGCGGCTAACGACGGTAACAAGGTAATAATGAAACAAATAATAATGTTAATAACTGGTTATTATTTTCCCCTTATCAGGAGTGCCTCAGCAGCTTTAATTCTATTTTCCCTGAGGGCCCTGTAATTATTATTACCCCATCGATTGCCAGGTACCCATTTACATCTGGGTGGATCGAGGATGGTTATTGTGGTTTAATGTCTGGCCTAAGGATATTTAGTGCCGAGCTGGGATTCGAACCCTCAACCCTTGGTTTGTCGGGAGTCAAGTGAATGAACCGCATTCCACGACGCCTCCACTAGTACTTACACAACGGCGTAGCCAGTGTTCATTATTTGAGGAGGCATCTGAACGATTGGGGGCACCTCGATCCCTTGCTCTGGAAGAAAATTCAGAATTTAGTCTACCGTTGGGGGAGAGTGCGGAAGGTGTTCTATGCATCTTCTTTTCTATGTGGGCGACGGTCTTACTCCTAAAATGAAAGCCGAATTCACAAGGCTACTGCTTAGAGAAGGGGGGGGGGGGTGTGCCGGAGCTGAACCAGGGTATTCTTCCTTTTCTTGTCGCACTCCCCCTTCCCCCTTTTCAAGATTTGTCTAGCATGGCTTGCATGACAGGTGAGGGAGCAATTTCTTTCTCGAATCAGCGAAGCGAGCGTAGGTAATTGGGAGTCCTTTTAAACAATGTCAATGACAGATAATTATTGTGTATCATATAGTTTAGTATAAATTAGTACTATACACATCCCAGTTTCACCAATAATTCTGAAATGCGGTAGAAAAGGTCACACTGAACGGGATATTACTTATCATACTACTACTACTAATACTACTACTATTACTACTACTACTACAATAACACTATTACTACTGCTTCTCCTTCTATACTACTACTACTACTACTACTACTTCAACTACTACTACTACTACTACTACTAATACTACTACTACTACTAATACTATTACTACTATTAATACTACTACTACTACTACTACTACTACTACTACTACTAGTGCCACTATTATTAATAATGATAATAATACTACAACTAGAACTACTTCTGCTTCTACTGATTTATAGTAGTAATATAATAATGGATTTGTAAGACACCAAATTACCGATCTGTACGTCAATTTTTTTTCCTCCTTAAAGGACAAATTCATCGAGGCCGGTGTCCTTCCTCACCTTGTCGCCATGATGGACGAGACAAATTCTAAGGAGGAACGCAACTCTGCCCTCAATGCCTTGTGGGTGCTTTCATTTACAGCAAATAACAAGGACGCCATTTTGAATGAGAAAGGTTGCATCGACAGTGAGTTTGATTTTACACGGGTACGGTTTTGTTTGACCGTAGAACATGGAAAACTGAGCCTTAGGGTCTGTTCTTATTTAAAGACTGAATAATTTCTAAAATATAGTTGATTGTAGGTCTTTTGATTATGATTTACAAAACATATGCTATATCTTTAAACTAAAACTTTGAAGAAAACACTCAGTTCGAAATCATATTTTTCAATATCGATTAGATACTTTTGTATATATTGTGTGTATTAGTTTTATCCCGGGCCTTCGAGACCAACAGTATTTTCAGTCAAGAGGCAACCTTGTTTAAATAAAACTGAAATGAATAAATGAATGAATAATATTTTCATGATAATCATCATTATCATCATCATCATCATCATCATCATTTTCATCATCATCATCCTATATGATTAACTCTCATGAACATATTTGTTGTCATTTTGATTTCTTACTGAATCTGTAATTAGCATTTATCATTTGTTTGTTTTGTATTTGATATGTTAGTAGTGATTCTCTGTTGCGCGCCTTGAGTGGCATTACAGGCAAATATGTGCGCTATATAAATATTAAATTATTATTATTGATATTATCATTGATATTCTTTTTCATATCATCTTAATTTTGTTGTTGTTGTTCTATCAGACGTGCGAGCTTGCATCGGCGTTGATGACTATACCCGAACCTGCCAAGCAATCCTATGGAATCTCCAAGACCAAGTCATTACAAGACCAGAAGCGGTAATTATGACTATGTGCGGATCACGGATTTTGTAAAAGAGGCTGGATAATTAACATCCCTACAATTTTCTATTAATCAACAAAAACTAATAAGGGGGTGGGGAGGGGGAAGTGTTATTTGACTTGAGATACTCTTTATGATAATTAGAATATCGAGGAAGGAACTTTCAGTGAGATTAAAGCTTGAGGCCTGTGATGAGGTCGCCATAACGTGGCAAATAACATAAATAATGAAATGCATGTCAAGAGGAGTAAGAGAGATCAGAAATCCCACACTTATAAAGAGCGAACCTTACTGTTTATTTCATAGAAGAAAGAAGAGGATAAAGATGACAAACCGGAAGAGAAAGGTGGAGATGGCAACGGGTCAAACAACGGATTAACGTCACCCGAGACCGCTAACCCGGAAGTAGACCGCAAGATAACCCCGAAACTTCCTCACGTGATGATCAGCTACCAATGGGATGTCCAGAAACAGATACTAAAGGTCAAGGACGTTTTGAAAGCACTTGGATTCAATGTTTGGTTGGATGTGGAGAGAATGGGTAAAAATTATGGTGACATATATCTGCATTTGTTTATTCAGGCATCAACATCTTTAAAGGAATCCGGTAACTTTGTCTTAGATCCTTTAAAAAAATCCTTGATTTAGCTCATGCTGCAATGATAATTATAAACCTTTAGGTCAGTCAAGAACCCCATGACTTTTACAAGCCGATCACCTGTCTGATTATCAAGATATTTATGATTGAAAATCGAAATCAAATTTTGCGTTTGCCAACGGTTTTCATAACACCATACAGTCTATTGGGGAAAACGAGTATGGTATAACCGGTCACTCAAATGTTTTTACCTTTTTGAGGCACTTCTTGATCATCGTGAAGCGCGATTTTCTTAGGCCTTCAATATAACACCACATCACATTGTTAAACGATCACTTTAAGGGAGAGGGTCGGAAGTTCCCATGTGCAGAAGGCAGGGGCGTACGCAGGATTTTTTCAAGGGGGGGGGGGGTTTTAAATATTTTGCTCCCGAAAATTTGAAAATCGCGCCGGCCGAAAAGTCGCTCAGTGGGGGGGGGGGGGGGGGGGGGGGGGGGGGGGGGGGGCGGGGGGGGGGGGGGGGGGGGGGTAAGCGGACACTTTTTTTTTTTTTTGGTCTCAAAATTTCAAAATTTGACATTTTTCTTCGTTGGGGGGGGGGTAAGGTCACCTTATTTAAGTTAGCCGTGGGGATATTTTTTTTTTTTTTTTTTTTTTTTTTTTTATAATAACAACAAAAAAAAAAAAAAAAAAAAAGACCAAAGGGGGGGTTTTTGTTTCTTTTAGGGGAGGTTTACATACATTTAAATTCCAAAGGGGGGGGGGGGGGGGTTTGAACCCCCAAAACCCCCCCCCCCCCCTCTGCGTACGCCCCTGGCAGAAGGTCATAATTCACTGACACCAGACTTTGTGGAAAGGACTGTACCATTTACTGGATGGAAAATTTTGCACACAGCAAACCCGTAGTCCAATCAAGATATACCCCTTGTCACTCGGAGATTCAGAGTAGGCATATAAGTCTCTAGTATCCCACCAAGATCACTTTATTCGGGACGTTTTTAAGGCCTTTCTGTCGCACTACCTATCTCCACTATCACAGAAGCTACAGACTCTTAATTAAAAACTGCTCTTGATAGTCGCTCCTTCGTTTGACACATACAAACACAGGCGTCATTGCACGCATATCGCTGTGACACGAATGCATGTCTACTTAAAGTATTGTTATCGTCATTGATACCAACATCAATATTACTATTATCATTCCTTTAATTGTTATCATTATAATATTGTATTAGAATCATTATTATCATGTTTATTATCAAAGATATTATTATTCTTGTTATCAATTTTTATCAATAGTATTTGGTATCATTATTATCATGTTTATTATCAATGATATTATTATTGTTCTGCCTTACCTAGGAGGCTCAACCTTAGAGGCGATGGCGAATGCCGTGGAGGAAGCCTGTGTAGTTATCATCTGCTTCTCAGAGAAGTACAAAGACAGTCCCGCGTGTCGAACAGGTATGTACTAAATTAATAGGAATATCCTAATTAGGAACAGAAAGTTTTGCATAACATTATCAGATGTATTTGTCGTTGGTTTGTTTGTTTACCTGACTGCTAAGAAAGCATGTGGTTGTTAGTAAGCAACCATGGGACCGACGGCTTTAATTCCTATCTGCACTAGTTAAAAAAAGGAAACGGGGACCATGGGGGACCATGGGGGACCAACGGGTACCGCAAAGGCATTATTTGCTGTATAGAGGGCGAAAGTAGCTACAATTAGTGCAGTCCTGCTTTGAGTTCTCTCCGAGGGACTTTGGAATGAGAATGAATGCCTTACCAAAGGGCAATAACGCATCGACTTGGTTTCGAACCCGGGACTTCCTGGTTACGAGACTACCGCTCTACCGCTGCTCCATCACGCCTCCTTCTAATTGGTTGTTTGGCTTTATTTTACGTACGCCTATATGTCTAATTTGTACTAAACGAATTCGATTTCACTAGCTGCCTGTCGTAGCAACAAACTCCGTTTCGTTGACGATCAGCCATGCATGAAGTCTTTCGTCTTCTTTGTTGTTAGGGCAGACAGCCAGTGAAACGGATTTTTTAAAAAAAATTATGGAAATGCGAGCATTACTTTAAACAAACAACATTTTGTTATTCCTGGCTCTTTTTTTATGTTGATTGAGATGTCATAATTATGAAAGGGCAGAAAATGAACTTTCTAGAAATGTGATTTTCTTTTTGAAATTGAGACACTGTTTGCCAAATTAATTTTGGTACCCTTTCTTCAAATTACTTTGAATCGCTCATGCGTGAAATATGCATCATATGAGTTGCATCAAATGAAAGAAGAGGATTGTCAATTATTAATTATAACTGTGATTAAGTTAGGATAAAACATCGATTTCGTTTTTTTCTGGGACGCACTGTATTTATATACATATATATCACAGAGATGATGTTCTGCGACGGGGGAGATATTTAATAGGAACTCTAACTCTCTAAAAGACGTTAACACGTGTAAAGGTAGTCATTGTTTTGCACACAGGACTTTTTTCAACTTATATATTTATATAAACATACATACATTAGATTCATATATAAATCCAGTTCCGGAATTTTAGAGCGCCAATATCTAGTTGCCTGGTCAAAGGCGCTGTTGATATTTGGACATTAATATATATTATTAAACAAATATTGAATTCTCCGAAATTGACCGGACGAATTTCCCCGAGTATTTCACTGAGGCCGGTGGCCTGTGATGAAAAAAAAATTGGAGGAAGGAATTATCTTAGCTACCCCTCTGTACTCTTGCTGCTCCTGATATTGTACACAGCCAGAGACTGACGAGTTAAGCTCAGATCAGGGCTTTTTTTATGGAAACGTGTTCAGGTATCAATTAGTTTAATTTATGCCTGTGTTCAAGCATGTCGTGTGTCAAATCATAGGCTGTGCTTACAGACTCCGGTACAGTATACAACTGACCAGCACTTAAAATGAATGCTGTTTCTTATTTATTTTCTGAATGAATAGAGGCAGAATACGCGTATAAGCTACGCAAGGATATTGTCCCTCTGAAAATGCAGACGGGCTACAATCCCAATGGTTGGTTGGGCGCCATGTTGGGGAACAAATTCTACATGCAGATGAACACGCTGGACTTGGTCCAGGAAAACATGGCACTTTTGGTCCGCGAATTGGCCGACAGGGGGCGCTATACGTCCGATGAGGACCAAGACGTGGACGATGACTACATTAATCCAGGAGCCACTCATTACGTACAGCCGCCTTCTCCGCCTTTCGTGCCGCCACGAACGGGCGCTGGTCCACCGATGTCCCGTGGTGGTTCACTTGACTATTACTCACCGCGTTCAACGAGCCCAGTGCCCATTGGTCGACCGGGTTAGTGAAGATTTCAAGTTAATGCCTCAGTCACACCTTTGCGTATTTGGCTTACTTATTGCTGCGTATTTATGGCAAGCCGTTTTAACATTTACTCCCTTTTCTTGATATCAAGAATTACCATTGCTTTACAACAGAAAATCATTTCTTGATATCAAGAAATAGGAATAAATGTTAAAACGGCTTGCCATAAACCCAGCAATACGCAATCCAAATACGCAAAGGTGTGACTGAGGCATTATGTCATTAATTTTGGCCAGATAAATTGAGGCTCAGTAGGAATGTTTTACTTGCATGCTTAATAAATAAAAATGGCGATATGATAATAATAATAACACTAATGATAATCGTGTTAATAATATAAATAATAATGACAATGATAACAATATTGTTGAGCCAGGGAAGCCTCATCAGCACCAATGCTGTTCTTCCTGAGGCTGAGGGAATACCGTAGCTATGGCCAGGTACCGATTTAAACCTGGGTGAAGGTTCGAATCCCATCCAGGTTCTGACATTTGGCAAGACATGAACTCACACTTGCCACTCTGCACATGTTAAGTGTATATCATTATTTTTCATTTCATTTCAATTTCAATTTATTGTCCAATATTGGAATTTTGTTTTGCTCACATTTTACAGACGTACACAAAATCAAAATAAGTTACATACACAATATACCATATACTTTGACGTAGAAATTCTTTAGAATATTGCTGTACAGATATTTTCTTACGTTATTATAAAACAAAATAAGTGAATTATATTAAACTGTTCGAGTGAACGGGATTGCCCGGAAAGGTTACAAAATAAAATTACAGAAAGAAAGAAGAACGTAACATTCAGTTATAGTAATAACAATGTTAATAATAATTATAATCGTTATTGATATTAAGATAATTATTGTTTTCGGTGTTGCTCTACACTGTTATCATTGTTATCATTACTATGATAATTATTATTACTATTATTTGTATCATCATATTTAGTTATCAATATTACTATTATAATTATTATTATAATGATGATGATTACTAGTTTTATGATTATTACTATTATAATTATTACTATAGTTATTATTAGTATCATTATGTTGTTGACGTTGTTGTCAATACACAGATGACACGATGCGGATTTATGAACATCGGCCCATGGTCCAATCACCTCCATCTCAACGAATAGTGCAAGAAGTCCCAGTCATTGTTGAGAAGATGATAGCAGTACCAGCACCGGCCCCGACTGTTCCAAAAACTGAGGGTGGGTGCTTTCATTTAAAGCCTCGGTCACAAATGCCATTACGAACGGCTACGAACGTCGTACGAACAATTTTCAGACAATGGAAGTTCGGAAAGATACTGGAAAACCACTGAGGGAGATTCGTACGAACGCATCATACGAATGACAATTTCGTACGAATCTCCCTGTTTTTCCATTGTCTTCCCGAATTGTCATTGTTTTAAAATCGTTCGTACGGCGTTCGTAGCAGTTCGTAATGGCATTTGTGACCGAGGCTTTAAGTTCGATTCATTTTTCCCAATACGGATGAAATCACACACAATAGAAACACACATGCAAATACTAATAAGGGAATAGAATATAATATAAATGTGTGTGCGCATGTGGATGTGGGTAAGCTAGCGTATTTGGCATGCAAAGGCAACGTAAAACATTCAGGCGCGCCGGGAGCAGTTTGAGATTGGGGGGGGGGGGGGGGGGGGAGGGGCAAAAGGCATTCCAGGGGGGAATGCTCATCTGACCGTAATTAAATACCTAAAACCCCTGAGCTTCCGGAGGCTCTGCACCCCCGAGCCCAGCCGTTTTATGCAGGCCCTGACATTAGGGCTTCTTAATAAGCATATTTTCCGCCCGACTGTAAATTTGGGAATTTCTAATTTTCCAACAAACGCATACACAGATATGACTTACACAAAATAGAGAAAACATACTGGAAAATCATGTCATTTCAGCAACATTTGAAAATCACCGGTATATCACCCCTATAACAAAAAATACACATGCTTTCCCAACCTCTCACAATATTTCCACGATATGCGCGTATCGCTTTTATAAAAAAAACTCCATTGATAAAAATAGGAGGCATGCGGAATGTTTAGGAAATGTATGTCCTATTAATATTCCTTTTCTTTGAATGGAATTTGATATGTGATTTAATTCAGGTTTTTATTATTGTTATGTTCTTTTGGATTAAAAATACAAACCATCTTTACTCCTTTACTCCTTTTCTTCTTCTTCTTTTTTGGAGGGGGGGGGGGGCGTTTTTTGGTTGGGGGGGGGGGGGGGAGTGCCCCCCTGCCCCTCCCCGCCCCCCCCCCACTTCCGGCGCCTATGAACACATTCACATTTAAGAAAGCTTCAGATACAACGTAAATCACACGTTGACGTCAATTGAATTATACTAGATATAATTCAATTAAATCACAAGAAACCTAATCGCTACCTTACTCGTAATCCTATACTTTTAAGAAATATGAAAGCCCCGATAAATTTTCCCCGGAGCAAATGTTGGGTCACCTGTATTAAAAACATATTCTATTTTATCAATTTCTAGGAACAACCTGTGTACAGATCGTGCAACAATGGGATTCAGGAGAAGTTGTTAATTGGTTACGTCGGAACAACTACTCTCACCTTCAGAACTGGTTCTTAAGCTACAACGGAGAAGACTTAATGGGACTAAAGAGGATCGCTGCGCAGGCTCCCGAATTCTTCTTTGGCAAACTAGAGCTGGAGTTCGGGTTTAAGTCGCTGTTGGAAATGATCCGTTTCAAGAACATGCTTGATGCGATAATTTAGTAAACTATGCATGGAAGAATAGATTAGTAAGAAAAAGGATAGTAGGCTATCAGGGCGTCCACATGCAGACAAATTCCAATCGAGTTCCATTTCATTACTTTTCGCTATATCCATACAGTATGGTACTCGACTCGAGTAGTTTCTTCTATAAGTAAGCATCTTTTATATCGTAAGTGTAGACATTAAAGTCAGTGATTACTGTTGCATTACTCATGAAATTGACTTGATTAAGGGTCAGAGATTGTAATAGAAAAACAAACTTGGATGTTTTATAGCTCTCATATTAATCACGCAATTAGGTGCTCAAGGTAGCCCAATATTTGTAGATAACATTAAAACAGGATTTTTCTTTATTATCAGTCTTTTGTATTATCAGCTATAAACATGACAGGACATATAAAAAGAAGGAGGAGAAGAAGAGGGAAAAACAAATCAGAAGTAGAAGAAATGTTATGTATATGTTTTATCAAATGGTCTTTATTCTATGACCTAATTACAGGTTTTAAGGTATTTCTTTGGCATGTATTATACAATAATGTCTCTTTAAGGTGTCTTAGTGTATAAAATGTATCAGCATAACGTCATAACATATGAATCCTATATTGTTAAGTTATTGATGTTTACCTATTTTTGAGATTTACGTAAAACATACTTTTTAGGAGAAATGTATTTTTTTCTTAATAATTTTAATGTTATTTTATGTGATTTATGCACTATTATTTGAAAATATAAAAAATGAAACAATCTGCATCCGATCAGATCTGAATGTCATCAAATGTCAAATATTTCTATTTAGCAAGTTTAAAATAAACATTTTAGTGGTCGACGGGCCACCACCTAGTTCTTTGAAAACTTGATCCTAGGTTTAGAAGCTTTTATAAAAGTACTAAAGCATTTTTTTTGTTCTCATATCATAATCATAATATATCATAGTTCTGTGAAGTGTCAACTATCTTAAAAACCCCGATCATTTATGTACGGTGATGGAGTGGAATAAGTAATCCAGGTCCAAATATTTGTAAAAAGGTCTACATATTCATTTTCATTTATACAGCGAGTATTACAGATTTTCTTTAATAAATATGCATTTGTTTTGTTCTAAAACAATGATCGACAAACAATGTGGTCAGGTTTGTGTATTTTCAGGCTGATTTTGTGTTCATTTATTTTGTTTTCGCCATTACATGAGGGGGGGGGGGGTGTGGGGGTAGGAGGGGGCAGGGGTGTGGGAGGTGGGGGGGGGGTGGGGGGTACATGTCCCTTCCCTATAGTTCTGCCACTGAACAATGAATCATAATGCTAATAGATAAACAGCATACGGCAGATACGGTACACTTCATTTACTCTCTACTCATCAACAAAAGAGGTGTCGGCGGAGCATGTGTTGGTTACCACAAGAAGGGATGTATATAATGGAGATGTTGAGAAGGTTAATAGGGCTTGTTATCCTAGGGATACAACCAACAGTGGTGGTGGATGTGACAAGAAGATGCAGATTGGGATGGATGAAATTTAATGAGCTGGCCTCGGTCTGGTAGAAGGTATACATTGTGTGCGGGTAAGCCTGAATCCGATGACCGGGGGTAATAATATATATATAATCTGTAAAGCGCTTTGAGAGGGCCTTCGATCCTGAAAAGCGCTATATAAGAACTAGCTATTATTATTATTATTATACGATGAGAATAAAGGCAATACATGAATACAAAAGTCATACAGTACAAAGTACATTAAGTCACCTCGATGCAAGGTTATACGGATAATTATACGGGTATCTCATTGTCCAGAATCATCCTGTTTCTAAATGTTCTGAGCGGGTGAAGTGAACAATTTAGCGTGGTAAAAATGTAATTTCGATATAAAAATATGAGATATATTCGTCACCATGCTGCCTGAATGTGACGACATTCGGGCACTTCGCTGTCAAAAACGTTGTTCTATATGGTTATTATTTTGAACGAGAACAAAAAAAGGACCATGGCAAAAAAGGACAGTTTCGAGATCACCCTTGGCAATAGTTTACACCATATCCTTGAAAGTAGTCAATATTTGTATACTATTATTATAACTACTAGTAGGGTAATCACACTGCCTGTGCACACAGTCTGCCCCCATGCACATACACATACACAACAGCAGTCAGTTGGTAGAAAATAGCAATTTTCGTAAATTTATAAAAAAAAAACTGAACAATATTTTAATTTTTTTTATTTTCACATATCTTTCAAGCTTACTTAACTACAATTCTGTGTAGTTTCATTGTTATAAGCATGTGGGAAATATGTTAAATTATTAATTAGAATATTGTCTTTTCAGCCATGTGTGACATGGCCGCCTGATCGCCCCATTGACTGTTATTTCTGCGTGGTGAAAATGCTCTTCAATGAATAAAACTCCCCTACAAAAAATGCAATATCCTTATGTGTTTCACTCATTGAATCAATTTGTTATTTACACTCAAGGTAGCCACAACTGTACTGGGATCACCAAACTTTCTTTTTTCTCTGAAATTCAGTCCCTGTGGAATGTTATAGCATGTTGAATTGAATGGTTTCTCGGAAAATCGTCATAATTCCTCAAATCTGACATTTTTTTTAAAAGAAACTATACTGTAAATGTAGCTGAAAGTCTGCAGATTCTTATCATATGTTCGGTTTTTCTGAATAATTTGTAAAACATATGAGAAAATAGCTGTAACGGTGAGCCAAGTAATTTCCATCGCCATATTTTATTGGCATTGCACAAATATTTGGAATTTAATGTTAATATTTGGTGTAAATATGATCTATAAATATATGATTTAAAAAAAAAATGCCAACAAAATGAACAGTTTGACTTTCCTATATATAAAAACTAGCTAAAATGACCCTAATTTGCATATTTGTATGAATATTCATAATTTTTTTTTTCTTCAACAAAAATATATTTTCCATACCTGTCTGATATACCGTACATAGGTTTCATTGATGTATCATGTTCGGTTTTGATTTGATTACATATGCGCATATTAATTAGACGGACTTAGTTATTTTCACAACTTTTTCATATCTGCAGATTCGCAAATATGGCAAAAATGACTTATTTTGTTTGCTTCTGTTTTCAAAACGGTAATAGATATATGAATTTTCTTTTTTTGTATTGTTTACCACAAAGATGATATTTTAATGTCTGATGATTTAATTTATCATTTGTGTCCAAGAAAGTGATGAATTAAGTTGTCAACTTTGTCGAATTTTGCCATTTTTTGCCAATTTGACCATTTCTGGCAGGTTTTTTCGGTAATTTTGCGATATCTATCAAAAAAAAATGGTTATAAAATCACAACGCATTGACTGATTTCAATTCTGTTTTTTGTTTTTTTGAAGCTTTTATCAAGCTTGATCATTTGCAATCATCAAATAACATGTGTTTATTGTACTTATTTTTGGTGTGCTATACCTTACTACTAGAAAGCAAAACGAAACCCGAACTAACAAAACGTCTGCGTGGCGCATTGCGAATATTTTGAATATTTTGACAATTATGAGTTTCTGAAGCGGTCCATGGTGTTATACCTGCAAATAAAGCAAAAACCTTGTAATTATTTTAGATACATGTCATGATGTCACAGGTCGATGGCTCCGGAAAGATATTATTTAGAGAGATTAAACGCTAGTTTGCAGGAGCACACCCTTGTCATATAGTACGCAACATAATGTCTACACTGTGAGAATATGGCGACTGGATGGTTTTACCCCACAAGCTCTGTAATGTAGCTGCTCCTTACCCTGCTAGAGATCAGACTGACATGCAGACCTAGACTCAGCTTAAGACTTTATGGAATTCTGATTAAGTGACTAATTAGGGTCTGTGCCTGTAAACTAGGTTAACGCTGAATCGACGAAGGTCAAAGTCACTGAATAGCCGTGTTCACCTATTGTTAGATATCTGACGCACAGTGTTTATCAGAATCACGTATGCGTTTCCTGAAAGTACGTGTCAAATTAAAAGTTCGAAGGAAATGCTTAAATAGCCGGGTTAGTAGGTACACTGTCCAGTGTACTCGTCTATTGCCGACATACAGGACACTATCTTTTAGGGCTTTATGATGACGGACCTGGAAAACTGACCGCCTTCGATTTGTCAGAATCTTGTTCAGGACTTTTCACTTTGCAGGCCACTGCTAATAAAACACAAACTCGTCTACATTGTTTCACCATTATTCTCAGAATTAGGTCGTACATTATTATTTGTGGACATCAACAAAGAAAAGACCAAACGCTTCTGAGCAAGTTTATTTATTCGTACAGTTTAGGATTCTAATATCATTTTGTAAAACCTCAGTTTCTTCAGGCTGTCCATAAACAAATTAGCATCATGAGTGTACCTATACGCGAGACAATCGCTCCTCTGCCGATTAAAAGAATTGTTGAATCAGTGCAGTTTATTCGACCCGCAGGTTCCGGTTATCAGCTAGGAAACACAGCTCCCTCCGGGATAGCTAGACCTGTATATCAGGTGGAGAGCTCTGTTCGACCGGGCATCCATGAGACTGTTGTCAATCCCCAACCTGCAGGCCAGCCATATCCCGAAACTTACACGCAGCCCTTCCGAAGTCCGCGGGTGCGACCTGCACATTATCTACCGCTGGATCGAATCCATGAAGACGGACATCCGGATATAGCACGGTTTACAACAGATGAGTACAAAGAATTTCACGAGTACCTGACGAAATCTACCGAAGAAGGCCGAAGTTTCCAAGGGTCTGGGAAGATCGACCTTGAAGACATTGCGGTAAGATCAATAAATTTTTAATTTTTTTATAAAGGGAAGACGTACTGGTCTACACGCCTGTAAAAGCCCAAATACACCCACACTGACAAACAAAACACACACACACACACACACACACACTACGTGGCTATTGTATTTTGATTCGCCGCGATTGTTCCCGTGCGGGTATAAATTTGAACCCATTTTTTCATGAAAATGGAACCAAAAGGTGTTCATTAAGCACCATTGGGTGTAAATTTACACCTTCTTATTACATTTTCTTTTACTCCCTACTTTGGGGAGTAAATTTTACTCCCTGAGGGGTGTCACATATGCGACAAGCTCTTTACTCCCTATAGGGAGTGAATTTACAACTCTTTTTCTCTGTGTGTTATTCCAAAACTTTGTAATTCCTTTAAATCTTCATGAACATTCTAATACATGTACATGTATCTTAATTCTAGTGTCTTTAATTCCAATTCAATTCAATTATCATTTAATTTCTTTCCTTGAATGAAGATGAATGTTATTTAAAAAACTAATGAAGCAGGCGATCGAAAGTCCCTAAATTGTTGTACATTTGTCAAAAATCTTTACTCCCATTTCCCCTTAATTTTAGGGAAACAGAAGACAATCTGTCCACCCATGAATATACTAGATCGATTACTCATTGACACCAAAAATACAATATATGCAGGTACCTAGAAATATGAGCTAGGTGAGCAAGCCATTTATCCAACATAATCCAGTATAGTTTACAGGCACAAGCGCTTGTCACTATCCCGACTTCAAGGTCTACTACACCAACTATTATATGTACCATGGACTCCACCACATACAGGCACGAACGCAGGATTTTTTTTCGAGGGGGGGGGGGGGGGGGTTAAAATTTGAAAATCACGCCGACAATTTCGTAACGACTCAGCCACCTGCTGAATAAGCGGGGGGGAGTGGGGGGGGGGGGGGGGGGGGAGGTCAGCTTTTTTGGGTCACCCATTACCACAAATTTTTTATATTTTTTAATTAAAACAAAAAAAAGGGGGTGGGGGGGGTTTCTCAAAAACACACACATAAACAAAAGTTAAAGGGGGGGGGGTGGGGGGGGGGCTTTAACACATAAATGTCTATTATATAGCTCTTAGCTCTCGATTGACATAACCAAGGACTGACAAAGTTAGTTTCTGCTCAAAACTATATGGAATTGTGTGTTTATAAGTGGTCAAATCAGAGTGTGTCCGCAGGCTACACTGTTGCCTTTAAAGTTAGATTAAATTTCTTTACTTTTTCCCATGGAATGATGGTCAAAATATCCTCTCATAATGTTATATGTATATTGATATATGTGTATTATATTTTACTAAAGGCGTCATTAGACGGACATTTGGAGTGAAAAGGTGAGTCCTTAATTAAGTAGACATTGTCATTAGGAGGACAATAATTCTACAGATCGTTTTCGGGAAAGGGTTTAGGGTTATGGTTAGTTATTTATATATATATAACTCTACGATTCTTTAGAATTAAAAGTATTGAGTGATAATTTTTATAATATCACAAATTACTTCATGAAAAGAGTAAACAAAATAGGCTCCACAAAATGCAGTCAAGGCCCCTCGGCTAGTCCAGCCTCTGTACCGTTTTCGTTTAGCGCACCCAATCAGCTGATAAAATAACACACCCTCAACGTTGAAAGTAGACCCAGCCATTCCTCTAAATCTGGGTCCTGTTCGTGTGGACGGAAATTTGGGGATTGCGCGATCAGTGGAGAGACCGCGCTGTGTGTGGGGGATAAAAAGAACGAACGGACTGAATCTGGACTACCCCTCGGCTAGCGGTGGGAAGAGGAGGAACAGGAAAAAGAAAGAGAGTTATGGAATATCTACATGTACAGAGTCCCTTAATCAGGTTCATCCGGATATCGGAATATCCGGTGTCCAATCCTTATCCAACACAAATCCAACATAAATAGTTTGCAGCCGCAGGACCCTTGTTAGTCGTAGGTCGTAGCGCAGTGTCTGAACTAACAGACTATAAAAGACAGCAAGTTTTAGTACACCCCGGCCAAAGCTTCTGTATAAATTTACCCATGCTTTAGCTGCTCCAGTATTTTACACAGCCAGAGACTGGCAGTACTATAGGCCCTCCAGGCTCGCTCAAGACTGATTATAGGACAATTACCCCCTGGGCAATCACCCCCCCGGAAAATTACCCCCCCGGAAAACTACCCCCAAAGGACAATTACCCCCTGGAATATTACCCCCCCGGAGAATCACCCCCCGAGGCAACTACCCCCCAAGGACAATTACCCCTCGGAAAATTACCCCCGGAGAATTACCCCCCGAGGACAATTACTCCCCGAGGACAACTACCCCCCCGAGGACAATTACCCCCCCGAGGACAATTACCCCCGAGGAAGATTACCCCCGAGGACAATTACCCCCCCGAGGACAATTACCCCGAGGACAATTACCCCCTAGGACAATTACCCCCCGAGGACGTATAATAACAGTCAATGGGCGATCAGCGGGTCATGTCCACACATGGCTGAAATGACAATATTCTAATTAATAATTTAACATATTTCCCACCATGCCTATAACAATGAAACTACACAGAATTTTAGATAAAGGTAAGCTTGAAAGATATGTGAAATAAAAAAATTAAAATATTGTTCAATTTTTTTTTTATAAATTTACGAAAAATTGCTATTTCTACCAACTGACTGCTGTTGTGTATGTGTATGTGCATGGGGGCAGACTGTGTGTACAGGCAGTGTGATCACCCTACTAGTATCCTTATTTATGCTTACAGTTTTTCCAAATTGTATCAACTGGTATCAACTGGTACCAGTTGAGGACCAGGTGAAAAATAGTAGACAGCAGTTTGAAATCCTTACTGGTTTCAACTGGTATCAACTGCAATTTCGACCTGGGAAGTAGGCCTTGCATACAAAATGGGATATTTTGTAGCAAAGCAGATGTACAACATGTTCCGACATCCAGGTGCGTGTTAAAAGTATGCTTAATATCCTCTTTCAAGAAATATACAAGAAATCTGTATTTAAGGCTACTATAACAGTAAAGAATCTATCCCCCAAACCGAAAGGAAATACAATACCTTTCACAACGGATGCTAGAGATATTAATCTTGGCGTTATTCTGTAAACTATCATATCAGAAAAAGAAACTGTACGTGCATTTCGCAATTCTTATGTTTATCTAACACAATTACTTTTCACTGAAGTTTAATGACTATTCGAAACAAGAAATCAGAGGATATATTCACCAATGCATTTCCCGACAGGCCGGGTGCGTGTTGAAAGCATACTTGAGTCCTCTTTCATGAAAATATAACAAATTATCAGAAATTAGGTATTTAAAGA
>JAVYIG010015917.1:0-33558 GCA_035222895.1 Strongylocentrotus droebachiensis | reverse complement strand
TAAATGCGAGCGAGCGAGCGAGCTTTAGGGGAAATTACTCTTAATCGCTTTAAATTAGGTGCAAGACTAATGATGAGCAGGTTAGGGGCACGTGCCCCCCCCCCCCCCCCCGTGGTTACGTGCCTGATGATGAGAGGTTAAGGGGAAACTTTAATATCGAAAGGGATAAAGACACTTATTAGAAAAGAAAAGGAGCATGTGTCACGGTACAAAGAGTAATTATCAAAGGTTCAAACGGGGCACTTCTTACACCTGAAAGGAGGCACTCACCAGAAATGAGATAGGGCACTTATGAGTATGGGAAATGGGCATTTGTCGACGAAAAGGGGCATCCATCAGAAATTGATTTATCAGAGGTGAAAAGAGGCAATTATGAAAAGGGGATAGGTCCCTTATTAGAAAGGAAAAGGGGCACGATTCAAAATAAAAGGGCAGTTAGCAAAGGTGAAAATGGGCACCCATCATAGATGAAAAGAGTACTTATCAGGAGGGGAAGGGGTACTTTTCAAAGTAAAACGAGCATCTCTCAGATTTGAAAAGGGGCAATTATTGGAAGTGAAGAGCGCACTGAAGTGAAAAGAATTAACTTCTCATATATGAAAATGGTCATTTACCAGAGATGAAAAGGGACACTTTTTATTTATGAAGGGCCTCATTTTTCTAAATAGCCCTTATCAGATAGGAAAGGGGGCACATGTGTTGATGAAATGTGCGCTTATCCGAGTTAAAAAGGGGAAGGGGCACTTCTTTACAAAGTAAAAGTGGCCCTTTGGGGGGTACTTGAAGAGTGGGGCGAACTTTGCCCCCTACCCCTGTCACCCGCCCCATCATCTGAAAATCCAAAATGATGTTGTAGGGGCCGGGCGCGGCTTTATCATGAGTGCTTTTATGTGAACCTCTTTTTTATAAATATATTATGCTGGATTCCGACCCAGATTGCACACTCTAAAATGATAGTATGATCATCCCCAATACGCTTGCAGTTAACGTATGCACCCCTTCCTCCTAATCCATCGTTACCGTCACTGCCATTTACGTATGGCCGGCAGGCGTATTTTTTATTTACACGCTAGCGAGGGGAATTTCTCGATTAATTCCAATGAAACCGCTTAAAATTCCAATGGAAGAAAGTAACGAGGAATATTAAAGCAAGGGAGACTGGGAGATGAGGAAAGCAGGAAGTTAGAAATTGAGAGATTACTCGCGAGATAGCCTTGCATTAATGAATCCTTTATATAATGTTGTCTTGAGAGAAAGTAGACGATTTTTTTTTAAATTGGAGATTAGTGCAAGTATTAGATATATTGGAAATAGAATTAATGAGAAAGTTATTTTTTATCGAGATCAATACATGGGGGGGGGGCACCATCATAATAGGGCACTTTCTGGAATATAACGTGCACCTACAAAGGGAAACATCAAAATGTAAATCTACCATATTAAGACATTGATAGACGTACGCGTAACGCATGTCACACACAGAAAAATGAGAAGAAAAGAAAGAATAATGTTTTTTTAAAAAGAAGATAGAGGAAAAGGAGAGAGACAGAGAGAGGGAGAGAGAGAAAGAAAGAAAGAAAAAAGGAAGAACATGAAACTTAACTTTACACTTAGGCCTACATATTACATTTCCGACTGAGTTGGCTCGACATGTGCTTAAGTAGTCTGCGGACGCAAGTACAACAATACGAAAACAGAAGTTATAT
The DNA here is from genome assembly GCA_035222895.1 of Strongylocentrotus droebachiensis. Lineage (NCBI taxonomy): Eukaryota > Metazoa > Echinodermata > Echinoidea > Camarodonta > Strongylocentrotidae > Strongylocentrotus > Strongylocentrotus droebachiensis. The sequence goes on along the minus strand of JAVYIG010015917.1, from coordinate 31,852 downwards.
GAAATTGTCTTTAAGAGAGAAAGAGCGGTTAAATTTTAAAATGAAATGAAAGGGGTTATGTGACTCTCAAGGAGGAAATTACAATTTCTATCGCTCATGACGACTATTTGGAATTTCCTTAAAAAAATTAAAGTTCAAGAACTTCCTGGGGCTCCGCCCCATGCAAGACTCCCGGCAACAGCAAATTATTTACACAATTTCTTGCTGTCTGCTGCCTCGAGATCACTGGAGCGAAGAAAGGTAACATATAGCAAGAATCCCTTTTCAGTGAAGGATTTATCCCTTTTATTATTAAAGACTCCCGGCAAAAGCTCTCCCCCTGCAAAATTGGAGAGAGTTTTATGTAGTTTAAGCTTCTAACAACCACGCCCGTGGACCTTTTATTATTTACACAAAGGTAAAAGTGTATAGCAAGAATCCCTATTCAGTGAAGGATTAATCCTTTTTATGCAGATGCTTCTTCTACCATTCTTGACCAGAAGTGCGTTTCAAACTCAATGATGTGGGCATCATCCCATTGAATGTTGTGTCCAGTGTTACGGGTTTGTTTTGCTACTTGCTGCCTAATCTGAGGGCTCTGTTGTGCTTTTTAAAAAGAGGACACAATAGGGGCAGCGCAATTTAAATATCAAGGGATGTATTAGTGTTTATTTCTAAAAATGAAATGAAAGGGCTATTTGACTTTCAAGAGCGATAAAAACTCTAATCCATCCCTTGAAATTTAAATTGCACTGCCCCCATTCAGTGTGCTATTTTGAAAGAGCACAAAAAGGCTTCAGATTGAAGATTCCATCTCATAAAATTGTCTATAAGAAAGAAAGAGAGCCTTATTTCTGAAATGAAAGGGCTATTTGACTTTCAAGAGCGATAAAAACTCTAATCCATCCCTTGGAATTTAAATTGCACTGCCCCCATTCAGTGTGCCATTTTCAAAGAGCACAAAAAGGCTTCAGATTGAAGATTCCATCTCATAAAATTGTCTATAAGAGAAAAAGAGAGTTTATTTCGAGAGAAAAAATGAAATGAAAGGGCTATTTTGACAAGAGCCCTTTCATTTCATTTTAGAAATAACCTCTTTTTTTCTCCTAAAGACAATTTCTCTCTTGAAAAGGCTCTGCCAGGCCCCTCAAGCTCTGCCATGTTGTATGGATCCATTAGAAAGCAACATAAGCCCACTCAATAATTAATATATATTAAAACGTCATAGCGATTCATCCAAACAAGAAATCCACGTAAGAGGCATTTTGAAAGTTTTAAGAAAATTCCTTCAAATTCCAGCATATTGGGTGTTATTTTTCAGGAAACTCTATTTACACGAGTGGAAGCACTGGCGGTTCTGTTTTTTTTAAAACTGTAACAATTCTCCTTGGATCAGATATAGAACAAAAACAAGCCTCATTATCTTCAGTATACAAGTGTCATTTCGGACCTTACAGCTTTCATAGAAATCGCTTCTGGACCGTCAAAGAAAAAGTTTGAGAACCCCTGGTCTACGCATTATACACATCAGGACCAACTTGACAACTTGACAAAAATTTGAGGGGGGTTCGACCCCCCCCCCCCCCCCTCCCCCCTGCGTACGCGCCTGCATGTGCATCCCTTCCTCCTTATTCCCTTATCCATCGTTACCGTCACTACCATTTGAGTAGGGCCGGCCCCCTCCTTAATAACGGCTCCCAAGCCATCAAGAATGACCCCATAATTTATAGATTACCATTCTGCCGTTCTTTGGAGGGGCCGGGCGCGGCCTTTTCAGAAGTGTTTCTACACTAACCTTTTCATGCACTACGGCTTAACATAAACAAGCATGCTAAGATTTTTTTGAAAAGAAGCATAATTCCGACTTAGTTTCGCATAACCTAAAAATAAGAATACGGCCAGTCACCCCTCCCCCCTCCCCTCAATGCATCCGCCTTCACGCACCCCCCCCCCCCCCTTCCCCTTGTCTTTCCCTTATTCGTCGTTACTGTCACTAATTTTTAGTGCCATTTCGTTGTCTTTCTTTCTCCCCGGCTCCTCTCTTCTTTTTCTTTCCTCTTTTTTGAACTCTCTCTCTTTTTTTTCTTCTCTTTTCTTTTATCTTCTCCTTTTTCCCCCCTTTTTTTTTCTTTCTTTTTTTCTTCCTCTTTTTTCCTTCTCAATTTTGTTTGCGCCGCCAATAGGGGGGGCCGCGGCCGTTTCGGCCCACCCCTGGATCCGCCACTGACAAAGGACAAAAATCAGTGACAAATCTGCTGATAACCAATCAGAAGCAAGTATTTCAGTAGCTTATAACAAAAACTGCCATTTGTCGCTGATAACAAGTTTTGTGAAACGCCCCCCAGGTGTGTAGAATCCGTCCGACATGAGCGCTATATAGAGGAACCCACTACATTGTCAGTTCTGGAGTGCTGTGCATATGCAGCGTTCACAAGCATAAAGCAAGTGTATAAAATCAATTTTGATTTGGTAAAACATGGCTGGACCACAGTCTTCATCAAACTCTTCATCGACGACCTCCGGAATCCGATCAACGACTTCGGATTCTAGCCAGCAGGCTCGAGTGATGCTCTGGTGTACGCCTAGGTCAACGTCATCCATTTTGACTAAATGTCTGAGTTTTGTGCCGGAAACGCAGGTCTTCTATGAATCATACTGCTACTGCTACGGGGCCTTGGATAGGTAATTAACTGATAAGAACCCCTATTCATGATGAGATATTTCTATTCTACTCCATGTTCGTTTCAAGTATAGACCCTAATTAATTTCAAAATACTTTGTATTTGAGCACAACAACAACATGGTTTGACTTTGCGGTGTATAACTTTTCAATCCCTTGTTTTCAAAACTAAAAACTTTAAAGGCTGATGATATAAATATTCTACAAATAGCACTTTTCATGTTTCGCTTACAAAATGGTCTACTATACCTTCATACTTTCCCCCATTGTTTAATTTGAATAAAACCATCCACTCTTACCCTACAAGGCAAACTGAAAAATTCCATTTAAGAAATTCAAAAACCGCATTGGCTCTCAAATCCATTAGACACGCCGGCCCAGACATTTGGAACTCTCTGCCCATTGTAATAAGGAACATTAGGACATTGTATTCTTTTAAGAAGGCAGTTAAAACTATGTTATTAGGGACTTTTAGATTTGCGTGAACTGATACGTGTGACGTCCATTCAAGGCAGTGCATTAAAAGGACGTCGATCGTAGCAATCCCCATTGTCTTCGTGCGAATCTAAAAGTCCCCAGTGTCTAAGTTCTGATCCTGTCGTGTGTAATTTTACTGTATTCATGTTCGTGTGTATATTGACTGTATATTCAACAATCATGTACACTCGTCGATGACCTAGCATCGTTTATCCATTCATGAATGAACCTGCATTCAATCAGCAGATGTATGAGATTTATTGTATTATTACCAACGCTCCTTCTCTCCCCTTTCCTTTTCTTCTCTGCAAGTCACACTCTTTTATATTTTTATTTTGTATTGTTGCATCTAAGTTGAGGGCTTCGGGCACGTCAAGCTACTTTGCTTATTTCTGTAGCCCTCCTGCATCTAATGTATGTTAATTCGTTCCTGTTTTCACGAAGTGACGGTAGTGAGGAAAATCTGCATGCAAATTGTATGCGATTTTTATTCACTACCGTCACTTCGTGAAATTATGCATGCAATATATTTGTTTAATTTCGTTTATTATCTGTATAATAGTATATACACTTAAAATATTGTATCAAACCATATTATGTTGATGAAAATGTATGTAGGAAAAAAGAAAAAAAGATGCAGAAACCAATAAATCAAATTAAATATAAACTCCGCCATTGATGTGACGTCATTGGTAGCTGGCATTATTGGGACAAGTAATCAAACTTATCAACTCATTCGAACTCTGTACAGATATATATTGCGATCGGTGAGTGCGGGGAGAGGGGGTGGAATTGTCGAGCCCCCCCCCCCCCCCCCAACAAAAAAGTGCTCAATACCCCGTCCCCCCTACCGTCCCCCCTCCCTTTGTCGAAGATCGAAGACAATCTTTTGTTCTTCTTTGTATTACTAGCAACTTACCTTTGTAGGAGCTCAGGAATAGGGATATAAAGACGCACTCACAATTTTTCAATGGCGTAGGCATTACATTTTGGTACAGCCCTTCCTTTGATACGATCGTCTTTAGTACAATTCGTTTCTCTGCATGAGGCCTTCGGTTGTGGGTGATTAATATTCATGTCATCAGGTTACAAATCCAGGGGCAGCACGGGCGGGGGGGGGGGGGGGGCACATACCCCCAGCAATGAACTCAATTTCTCCTTTCGTGAATACACATAGTAGGTACCAGAAATAAAAATGCCCCCGCGACGATGAACGACCAGGAGTAAACAAAAAAAATTGAATCACCCTTTTTTCTTTCTTTTCTTGATATCTCTATTTGTCTCTATAAAATTGTTTTGTCTCGCTCGTACGCCATTATGGGCCATTGAAATTGACTCTCTCTCTCTCTCTCTCTCTCAGACGGAGAGTTTTGGGCCGCCAGTGATACTGAGGCCTACCATGTCAAATTGTATAATATACAAATAATACACAGCAGTGAGGGCATTAGTAAGAATTACCCACACAAAGTACCTTTGGAAAAGTCTAACCCGCCCGAGGCGATAGCCGAGGGCGGGTTAGACTTTTTCAAAGGTACCGAGTGTGGGGGCTTATGCCGAAAGGGTGGGTAGGGTAGCGTCGCGTCGCGTTGACTTAAACGCGACCATTCGTCCACCCCCCCCCCCCGGTTTGGCCGAAAGGGTGCGTTGGGAATGTAGCGTCGCGTCGCGTTAACTTGAACGCTACCATTCGTCCAAAGCCCCCCCGGTTTGGCCGAAATGATGTGTTAGAAATATAAAAAAGATGAAGAAGCAGAACTATCCGGTTATCGTCCTTTTAGGTTACTATTCTTTATTAATTTGCCACTTTCCAACAAACGCTTAAAAAAGGATAATTAATTAAACATTGAGGAAAAATCTCGGAAAATTATGTCATTTCAGCAACATTTGTAAATCACCGGTATCGAATTAGAAATAAACCACATTTGAATTATATTTAGGGGGCATCTGTCACCCCTCCCCCTAAGCCCCCCACCCCATCAGCACGCCAGTGCCCCCCCCCCCCCCGATCTGCACCTTGTTCGTGGGAAAATCGTAACTGATCTCCCCTACCTTTCTTGTTTTTCTTTCCCTTTCTCTCCTCTTTTCCTTTCCTTTCCCTTCCTTCTCTCTGATTTAGGTTTGCTGGGGGGGGGGGGGGGCAAGGGCCTTTCGCCCCCCCCCCGATCCACACGTTGTTGACGGGATTAATCGCAACTGTTCTCCCCTTATTTTCTTCTTCCTCTTTTTTGTTCCCTTTTAGCTCTTCTCTTTACCTTTCCCTCCCCCCCCCCCCTTTTTTTTTTTTTTGGGGGGGGGGGGGTCAGGGGCCTTTTTGCCCCCCTCCCCCCATCTACAACTTGGCGGGAAAACTGATATCCCCCTTCTTTTCTTCTTCCTATTTTTTCCTTCCCTTTCTCTCCCTTCCCTTCCTTCTCTCTTATTTTTTGATGGGAGGGGGGGGGGGGGGGGGGTAACAACTGGGAGGCAAGGCCCTTTCGCCCCCCCCCCCCCCGATCTCCTTCTTTTTTTCTCCTTTTCTTTTCTTCTTCCTCTTCTTTCTTTCCCTTTCTCTCCTCTTTCCTTTCTTTTCCTTCTCTCTCTCTCTCTCTCTTTTTTGAGGGGGGGGGGGGGGGGCAAGGCCCGCTCGGCCCCTCTGGATCCGCGCCTGTGTACACAAACTAACGCGGGTTTGTGGCAACATCCAAAACAAACACATACACACACAAATAATGTACATTGAGATAAATATATCTTTTTAAAAAGGACATTTTGACCGTTTAGATGCTGTTTTTATTGTATTCATGACCAGACTGCATGAGGCTGTGCTAGACGCGTAAATCTTTCCATGACAAAGTAATAAATTTATCATATTATTGAGGTGTTACCGAGTCTAAAATAAAGTTTGTTTCAGTAACAAATCAAAAACACATTACATTTTTGAAAATTACGTTGCCATGAAATCGCTCCTGTCAGAATTTTAAAAATGCATGTTTTTTTTCTTATAGGTGAATGGCAAGGCAAGATATGGAACAGAGTATGAGCGTTGTGACTTATTCCATCGCCAACCTCTGGTGTATATTTTATACACACTTTGTCACAATCAACGATACAATAAACAGTCAACAAATGAACATCAACGTATACAAACTTCAAATTACCTATCTCATTAAACAATTCTATCATCTTCTCAGATTTAAAAAAAGCATTTGCAGAATGTGGAGACCAAGAACTTAAATTAATACGGCTAGGTTCCAATTTCAAGGTTCATAACCGACATACTGTTGCCTTCGAAGTGATGAACATTTGTGACATTTTCATTTTGTGACAGCATTTTTCTTATATGTGATAGAATAGAAGCTAATTAATATAAATGATAAAAGGCTTTCATGGTGAAATCAGGAAGATTAGCAAACCATTGGCACAAAACAAGAACATTTTAGCAATGATTTTGAGTCATTAATCAGCATAACAAAAACATACAACATTTCATTGAGGCAAAAGTAAAAATCTGGTTATGAATCTTTCTCAAAGAAAATCCCCATTTAACAAGTGGTTACATGATTAAATCAGCAAGACATTTCGGGAAATGCTGCAGTCCTCGGCTGGATTTGTATAGGCCACCCTGTACAATAACTCCACCACTATATCATGTCAATCAAGATTTTCCTGATCTAGTATGATCACTGTCCTGATGATCTCATGAAATATGTTAATCCCAATATAAAAAATAAACAAAATCGTCTTGTTTGGAGACCGGAAATATTTTTCAGGCGTTTTATGACTTTTGACCGCAACTGTAAAGGCATTTCCATCAGTCACAATAATTTATTCTTAAAAATGCATACTGGTAAGAACTTTGATGGCAATCAAATAAATAAAGTAAGCAAGTAAACAGCAACAATTAAAAAAGAACACCAATACATGAACACAACTCAACTTATTATAATGTAGACAAGATATTTAGGCAGGAAGTTGGAACAGCTAATTTTCATCTTTTAAAACAGCAGAACTCAACATATTCAAATTATGCCCCTCTTTTTATCTGATGTTTTGATTCAAATACATAAATTAGCATGTAAACGTATGTCACCTCTCGCTATAACGAGATTTTGTCAGGTGTTTTCCACTCAGTAAGTTTAGTGAGATTTATACTGGTAATCTATCACAATCATGACCTTAAAAATGCGTTCTAACTGGTACCTGGCATTTCATTATATTTTGTTATTACATTGGGTCTTCCACAAGTGCAAAAGAAAGTTAAAGAAACAAGAAAACAAACAAAACCAAAACTGCCATAATCTCCAGAGTGTATATCTCCCTTTTGTCAGTTCATAAATGCTACATGTATGTATAGGTTCTTGTAACAATTACTGATGGCAAAGTAACTTACATTTTCTTCACTTCTGTGAAGTGAAAACTTCCATTAATATATTAATGATTGTTATTTTTTTGAAGATCTACTACCCTCAACATCGCAGAAAAGATAGTTGGTTTGATGGCAATTCCCAGCGGTTCATAGCAACATAGACATATTGACAAAGAGACAGACAGATGAAATGTAGAACATCCCCTCCCTTTGTGGTAGATCACATTACAATTATCTAAAATACAAAGCCTTAACATTGTCAACCTGATGAAATTCATGTTGCCAACAATGAACTATCATGACAATATGAGGATACATAGCATAATCATCAATATGACATAAAAAGTTATTGCTTCCACTGAACAGAATGGTCATACATGTAAGTGCTGTCGGTGGGGTGCACACATTCCTACTACCGGTATGTGGCAGAATATGACTATTACAATACCAACTGCTGAACAGTGTCGAAAGTATTCTATTTATGCATGTCTCCATATTGTTCCGTCCCTAAATTATAATAGAAATACACTTCCACATAAATTGAGTTTGTGCATCTGTCATTATCCTTGTTCAAATCATATTGTTATCAGATTTAAACACATCCTTGTTGTAATTAATTAATTTACTTTCAGATACAAAAATGTGCAAAATATATATGGAACACCCCTTTGACATTTTTGACATATGATTGAATTTTCAGTCCAAGTAGTGCTTTTTTTGTTTACCCCATCCAAGAGAACACAAGTTTAAGTAGTACTGTATGCCTGTGTTCTTCACTGCGGCCTCTTTTCAATAAAGCAAACACCTGTTTGGTTATATTGTGACTGTATTAACAGCAACAATAACAATCAGGTGACATAAGGTACTTAAAGTCTGTATGCTCTCAGGAACTCGGATCATGCACATGCTCGGGTAGGTCCCCTATAGTAGGCTGTAGCACATCTAAGAGTAAGACTAAGTGGACATCAAACTCGGTCGGGCTGTTTTTACCGCTCTAGTATTGAATGAAGAATCTAATAGGAAATACAATTGAATAAGAGAATGCATGAATTTTAAGACTGTGATAATTTTATCTGCTTTCATGCCATATGGTATAGCCACAGGAAACAAGCCATGAGAAAAATAACTAGAAATATCACTCAATGTGATTAATACCCCCGCATCACCAATTCAAATGCCAAGTTACTGCATCTAAATTGTTTTTTAAAAAAAGAAAAAAAAAGGAATTTTTGGCAAAAATTTGCAGTTGCCATGGCATCGCCTCATTTGACATACACAACATGTATGTCTTGCTTATTTGCACTTTAAGATCATTATGTGTACCAAGTTTCATCAAAATTGCTCAACGATTGTGGAAGAAGTTTGCTCTACAAGGGTTTTATATAAAAATGGCATAATTTTGGTGCAAAATTGTGGTTACCACAGTAACACCTTATCCAATATTCACAACAAATATGTATTACATATCCTCAGGTCAAGAGCATCACGTTTAAAAAAAATTGCTCAAAAACATAAAGCAGCTCGCTCAACAAGGTTTTTATATCAAAATGGTATATTTTGGAGCAAAATTGAAGTTACCATGACAACGCTTTATCTAGCATACACAAACAATATGTCTTGCACATCCTTACTACAAAAGCATCAAGTGTACCAAGTTGCACCAAAATAACTCTAAAATTGTGGGAAAAGTTCACTCCACAAGGTTTTGATATCATAATGGCATATTTTTTAAAGCACAAAGTGGTTACCATGGCAACGCCTTATCCGGCATACAAAAAAATTATGTCTTACACAGCCTCACCTCAAGAGCATCTAGTGCTTAGAGGGGGATCCCCAAAAGAAGGACGGAGCCCCCAGGCTTCTGAGGGGGTCACCATAGAGTTGAACGGTGCCCCTAGACTTCATTCATGCTCGGAAGGGGCTCCCAATGGTGAGACAGAGCCTCCGGGCTTCAGAGATACTTGGAGGGGGCTTTAAATAGATGGGCAAAGCACCCGGTCATATGATATGCTGAGAGGGGGTTCTCTAAAAGGGCGGTGCTCCTAGACTCCATTCATACTTGGAAGAAGCTCCCAAAGAGATGGAAAAATGGGCAGAAATTGCAAGATTGCCCCTGAATTAATCAAGCCCCCCCCCCCCCCCCCATTTAATCCCATTTATATAGAACCCAGGGGCGGATCCATCCGGTGGCAGGTGAGAGGGCCAAAGAGGGGGCCCAATTTCATGAGAACATATTTAGCGGCGAAACAGCTAGCCGGTGAATAAGCGGGAGGGGAGGGGGGGGGAGGACGGGGGTAGTGAGCACTAATTTTTTAATTTTTTGGGCGGGGGGCCCTCGAAAATTGGAAAAAATTGTACCCCCCCCCCCCCCCCCTTGGTAAAAGGTAAAATTAACGTGTTTTTAACTGTTATTTCCCCAGGGAAGGGGGCCCGGGCCCCCTCCCTGGATCCGCCACTGGATCCGCCAAGCCCCCCCCCCCCTCCCTTGGCTACGCCAATCATAAAATAATTATAGTTCGCTTTTCTCATTATAATATAGAACAGGTATTAGGCAAGCACCTTACCGCCCCCCCCCCCCCCCCCCCCCATTGTCTACGCCTTTCACTAATGGGAGTTTGTTTTTCTTTACACGTTATTAAGCAAGCCCCCCTCGGACCCCCTTCCCCCTTCCCCTTGGCTACGCCAATCAGAAATTGTAGTTTGTTTTTATTTTATTTGTATTAAGCAATTATATTTGTTCTCTTTATTTAATAGAGGCTCATTAAGTTAGCCCCCAAGTTATTTCTGAAAGATTACGCCAAATTAAGCACATAGGACTGAGCTCCGATTAACCGTGCGATCCGATCATCAAGTTCAGTTTAATACAGCATTACGGATTACCACTTGGCAAACAAAACTAAAAAACTTCTATATTTTGACATTTTACTTGTATACTTCAACACGTACTACACAAAAACACGACAATATGCAGGAATACTCATATAAACTTACCACAAAAGTGTTCAGGAAGCTCGAAGATGTCCAGCCTCTCTCCATCCCTCTCAGCTAGTCAGCTTGCGATCGATATCCACCATCGATATCCACGACGTACGCGACGTGCGTATACGTACGTAACATAGGGATCTAGTGTTATTATCAGGCCCCCCCAAGCTCCGCCATTTTGTCCGGATCCATTAGAAGCCAAAATAAGCCTCTTGCATAATTCATGAGCCTTATGAATTATGCATTCTGTAGGATGCTCCCCACGAAAAGTGTACTGGAATGATGTTCACTACATGGTAAAAGACAATAAGCGTATCAGCATAATTAGAGAGGTCAAATAATCTACTGTACGGAATTATGGGTAATTTATTCATCACGCTGCGCGCTAGCAACGCAAGTGATTCAGCGAATCAGCGTGGATTATTCTGATGCGATCACCGTTAGGTGAAATACGCGCTCGAACTTGTATTATCGATCACCAGTATAACAGCTGGTGTACCCAGTATGCATCTGGAAGTGGACCTTAAAAGCTCCTCTCGTTGTTGTGTTGTTGTTGTTTTTTAATATGGGGGAGTGGCCTTAACTTCATTGAATAAGAAATACTGATATTGTTAATGTCTCGATCTTATTCCCTTTTTAGTCTATCAATAACTGGGTCTGTTTATGTTTTATTAAATCAAACATGCTTAAAGCCATATAACAACACATTCTCTGGCTATGATTTTACATTTTAAATATGCTAATGTATAAAGTTTCCTTATTTTAGACAAACAAATTATGTGGCAAAGTGGATGGTTTTTCTCCACCCACTCTCATCGTACCTTAATGATTCCCTTTCTCTCTCTTTCTCTGTCTTTCGTAAATTATCTTCTGCAACTAACGGTTTGTTGTCTTGACTGAACAACCCGTTGCAGTTCCTTTCTGTCTCACTTTCAGTCGTAGTTGTTTTTACCACTCATTTACATTTACTCGTTATCAACTACGATCAACCATTCCATATTCACTCCATAACTGTCCACATTTCACTTGGATAATCTTCACTTTTCCTTTTTGCAGCCTTTGCAGGAACTTTGAACATTTTTAATGTAGAGACCAGAGAGATAGGAAAATATGTTAATCATTTTATTCAAATTTTCTAACTTGAAGACAGAAAGTGAAACATTGTTTTTCAACATCTTGACATAATTTTTGTTTAAAGACAATGGAATTTAACACTGGAAATTTTGAATTGGGTTGCCCCCCCCCCCCCCAAAAAAAAAAAAACAAACAAACAAACAAACAAACAAACAGAAGTGGTTTGTTAGTTAGGAGGCCCATGGCCTTTATAATTTTATTTTTAAGAATAGTTTTCTCTTTTTTTATTAATTTTACATTGGTATACCGTTTATTTCACTGGGAAAACCACCCCCCTTCCCTTACAAATCAATACTGCCATTACTTCTAGCAAGAGTAATTCTATAATTCAAAACGTTTTCATTTTCTAAATCCTTCTAATATAAACATATAACAAATATAATATTGTATACACTTTTGCAACCTGTTACATGGTCCATGTAGAAACAGCACCAGGAAGAGGATAACAAGCCCCCCCCCCCCTGTTTTCTTAAGCTAGGAAGTATCAAAACATGATTCTATTAAAATTAGCAGTTTGGATACAAAAGGCAATGATGATTAGCAGTTTCCATATTTAGTGCATTTAGAGGGTTGTCTTTCAAACCTTCTTACATACAATACTTGAAGTAGCAATTTGTAATAATCTACAAAACTTCAAATACAGAAGTCCATAGACTGAGGTAAATGAATTTCAACATGTATAATCATAATTAAAATATCATTGATTAATTCAATCTTTGATATAGACTGATAGATCTTTATCACTCAAATTTCAAGGAAATTTCTTTCTGCCCAGCCCTCAGTTTCATTCTATAAGATGGTAGTTGACATTGTCAAAATGATAAATTCATTAGCTTTTTTAAAATGTGGTATTCTACAAACATATAATACAAATAATAAATAAATAGTATGTAAATATTCAAGTTTGAACCCATCTCTACTGTCCTCTTTCATTATGTGGGTGGCATCTTTAAGTTGTAGGCTAGTTTTCAGAAGAAAGGGCTGTGATGATAACCCAAGTCTGTTGAATGGAAAAATTAAATAAGATACAGTGTATACGAAAATTAACAACAACTAATAACATACACCCTGATACCTGCTCTGACAAAAAGAGGAAGGAATAATATTCACTTTGGATTCTAGTGGGCAAACCTAAACTATTTTTCCTACAAGACTAGTTACTGACCACATCTTAGATTATTTCTGACGATAGGCCTGCTGGAGCTTGGATCAGACAAGGTATGAAATAAGTAATACGTGTACAATTTACTTGTATTGTGAACTTGTGCTCATAATTGATTAATACTCGGTTAAGTATGGGACATAAAGTGACCCAACAACTTGGACCAGTGAATGTGCTGGAAATAATGCTACTGAAGCATACGTAATGTAGACTTATATTTCATCTATATCGACATTTTATTTTAAATCTAAATCACAATTTTGATATTCAGTCAAGTATTCTTTTACAAGTAACGGACAATGAAAAATATCTTTGTCAGATCTATAACTTTCTGCATGATATGTGTTCTACAATAGTTTATTGGGGGTACCTACATTGTATATTAGCACACTTGCTCGTATGAAGTGTAGTAGGCCCACATCTCTAGATATGATTCTGTCAATATCTGTTCTTTGTTCCTCTCCTGGGTTTGCATACATGCCAACATTTGAAAATCAGAAATCTGTACAAATTATGCTATTTAAAAAAAAAAGAGGAACAATCCTAACTCTCCTATTCAATACTACAGACAAATTTGTACAGGAAGAGGAACACCTGCATTAAAATGATAATTATCTTCTCCCAAAAAGAGGAATGTTCCTCTTTAATCTGTACAGTTGGCATGTATGGGTTTGTAACCAGCATGCCTTCATCATTCACTGTAGAGAAGCATCATCCTACATAAGAGAAAACAATGTAGGTACTTCAATTAAAAAGCGATAATAATAGATACATATCAACCATAATACATCCTATAAACAGACTTTCATTAATCTTAGTTTGTGTTCTTCTTCATCTTCATTGCTCAATAAGTGAAAGGACCACTTACAACAACAAAAGTAATGAGGGGTCCTGTGTATACCCTACATGTATGATCATGGAGTGCCTTGAATGTGCATTAGACATTGTTCTTCTACACACAGGACCTCCTGTAAATAAGGACAAATTCCCTTTGTAAACAAAGAAAGGAAAGATATCAATGTTTGTGTGCTAAGTGCAGAACTAGAATAAAATATACCCTCCACTTTATACGCTTGCAGCATAAACTTAGTTCCATTTCCTTTTTAGTGAATTAATACGTGGTCGTTTAATATTAGTGTGCTAAATATCCTGAAAATTTTACCTGCATGGCACTTTCAGCTTCATCTTGCATATATAAGAAATGCTGTAATGTCTACTCATCAGTTAACTCCTTCCAGCTTGATCTTCATCAGTTTCAATATGTTGGAACAAAAAGAAAACAAAATCAATATGACAATCAAGGCGTCCCTTTCTCCTTAACAAGATAAAAATAGATCTAGCATAAAAGCTATTTTTCATGTCATGGTTCGCCTTAATTTGAATATGGTGTGGAAATCAACATTCCAATTTAATGGACCACAGTACAAATTAAAATTAAATGGAAGATTAAACTTGTGCTTCAAAAAGTGCTTTATATGGCCTCAGTGGCGGATCTAGGGGGGGGGGGGGGTTGGGGGGGTTGCAACCCCCCCCCAAAAAAAAATCCGGGGACCATTTTTTTAAATCTTATCGCAAGAAAACGCCATTTTCACACACAGATTTTCAAAAATTTTCCCTACTGTGGGAGGGGGGACACCCCCCTCCCACACCCTCCCCCCTCGCTCGCTCCGCTCGCTTGGACTCGGTCGCTACGCTCCCTCGCATACCACCCCAACCCCCCCCTTTATAAAAAGCTGGATCCGCCCCTGGGCCTATACATATAAAGTAGTCTTAAGTAGATTTGGTTTATTAAGACAAGAAGAAGTGGACTACATAAGTAAACATAATTGTGGACTAGTAGGGGTCTTCTCTTAATTACACAAACAAATAGATTTATCAACATGAACTGCACAATTTGGAGAAGAAAAAAAATCTCTAATATATTAAAAGAATTAATAGGGGTCAGGCGCGTATGCAGGGGGGGGGGGGTGGGGGGTTGGGGTTAACCCCCCCCCCCCCCTTGAGCTTTTGTTATGTGTATGTTTTTCTGGAACCCCCCCCCCCCCCTTTTTTTTAGTGTTGATTTTTTTTTTTAATAAAATTTAAAAAAAAATCCTAATGGATGACCTAAAAAAGATGACTCCCCCCCCCCCCCCAAAAAAAAAGTCCTCTCCCCCCCCCCCCCCCGCTTATTCAGCGGCTGGCTGAGTCGTTGCGAAGTTTTTGGCCCGATTTCAAAATGTTAAACCCCGCACCCTCCCCCCCCCCCCCCCCTTGAAAAAACCCTGCGTACGCCACTGATAGCTAGGGTCTAGATCTAGTAGGCCTCGGTCTAGACTCTATACTATAATGACGACTTGACAAGCACGCTGGACCACAAAATCTAAATATTAAATAAACAAATCCTAGTGTTGATGTTTTTTAAATATATTTTATTAATAAGTTTCAGGTTTATATCTAAATCAATAGGATTTTGAGTTGTTTGATTATCAATGGTCACAGATAATTTTGGTCTAAATAAAGTTGACATGCACCGCGTATGCAACTGAGCGAACGGATGGCACCGATATTATTGATAAGTAAAGCCATCAGAGTCCACATCTACTAAAGATTTTAACAAGAATTAATCCACTTGGATTATCAAAAAAAATCATGCTTCGTAGATTACTTTAAGGTGTAACGTTAAATCTAGATTTAAATTAAATCGGTGATTGGTGAATTAGATTCATGATGACGATCAAATCTCAAATAAAACTTGATTAGAAAGTTTGATCTTGATGCAAATGAGCACCGAAATTCCCCGGGGTGGGCCTGCCGGAACCCCTCGGGGCCCTAACTGAAGTACCGGTATTAGGGTGAAATGACGGCAAACCGCAGTCAAACTACTTCATGACGATGAAAATCAAAGAGCAATATCAAGAGCAATATTTTACTAGTCTTTTCCCCAAAAATCTATTGAGAACTGTCTCCAAATGTAATGAAATTACCGTACATCACGAAGACTATTGCAGCTTTTTCAAAATTGATGACTAAATTCACTTAATCTACTCATATTTCAATCAATTACTCACCCATTCTCAATGAACTAACTCTTCTCAGTTTGTGCGAGTGTAGTAGCGTCGTGCATAAATCTGCATAATTAAAGTGACGCAATGAGGTCAAATATATTATCCGGTTTCTTAAACGATACTATCGATAAAATACATATTCATGAGGCTCATATCCAATCAAAAAGCCGCCTCGGGTGCTTATTTTGTCTTCAAATGATCCAAAAGAGGCGGAGCCTAATCCCATTCGTCTGCATGGTTTCCGCGCGTGCTGCTTTCCGTCTAGTAATTATATTTAAACGTCTTTGGTTATTATATAGATCTCTATGGTACGTAACAGGCGCGCGCGCTGTTGGCAAGGGACTCTGAACGCGTACATTTGGAATAAGCCCCCCCCCCCCCCCCCCCCCCCCGTATGTGCCATTTGGTCGCGTTATCTGACCTGACGCGCCTTAACAATCCAACGCACCCATCGAGTGATCTTTCTTGGAGTAAACATATCCAATCTGTGACTTCCCGATGTGCACGATTATGTGGCTTTGTGCGTCGGATTGTAAACTCCAGAAATACAACCGTCCTTAAACGATTATACTGTACCATATGTAGACCTGTCATTGAATACAACATCCCAGTTTGGTTGCCACACCAAAAGAACCACATCTTAGCTCTTGAGGCTATTCAAAGACGATTTACTCGTTCTTGTTTCCCATACCATATTTCCAACACTCTTACATACGAGCAACGTCTGGAGAAGCTAGCTTTGCCACCCTTGTATAATCGTCTCATTTACTTGACAGTGTCATTTGTTGTAAAATGCTTCCGTAGTTGTCATGATGTACCCGATTATGTTCTTCCCATTCCCAGTTCAAGACGCTCCCATAGTCTTTTCTTCAACCATCGACTTGCAAGATCTAATGCTCTGAAATTTTCATGCTTTTATGCCTTTCCTAGGTTCTGGGATACTTTACCTGAAGAGATCAGGGATCTGTGTGTGGACACCTCTATATCGCCCTGTTTGGGTGCGCTGAGGGGTTTGCTCTTTGAGCAGTCTCCCATTGAGAGGGCGTTCTGATGTAGGTGTTGGAATTTGGTTCGGTTCTGTTTAGCTGATTTGCTTATTATAAGTAAATTAGTTGAATTGAATTGAGTTGAGTTCTGGCACTTGTGTCGGAGTGCCTTTTCGGTGGGGGGCTGTTCGAGGAGTGAACTTTTTGGCGCATTCGAGCGGGGGGGTGTGGAGGTCTCTACGCGCGGACCTCTGATCCCTTCAGGTATTACATTAAATGAATTACATTAAATTGAATTATGTTATTTTATTTTATTGCACCGCTACATGCCGTACCTGATTGTTATTTTCTTCATGCCACAAAGTTCAACATACATGCAATCATTCTATAAGTTATTATGCTTGATGAATGAACTTGAATTATGTTATTTTATTTTACCGTTACATGCCGTACATGATTGTTATTTTCTTCATGCCACAAAGTTCAACATACATGCAATCATTCTATTAGTTATTATGCTTGATGAATGAACTTGAATTATGTTATTTTATTTTACCGTTACATGCCGTACATGATTGTTATTTTTTTCATGCCACAAAGTTCAACATACATGCAATCATATTATAAGTTGTTATTATGCTTGATGAATGAACTTGAATTATGTTATTTTATTTTACCTTTACATGCCGTACATGATTGTTATTTTCTTCATGCCACAAAGTTCAACATACATGCAATCATTATATTATAGTATTAATGACTGCTTTGAGAGAAATAGTTGTTTTTATTCGCTCAAGGGAAGGTTAGAATTGTGCTATTGCCCGAGGCGTGCCGAGGGCAATAGCCCAATTGTAACCTTCCCGAGAGCGTATAAAAACAACTATTTCTCGAATATTAAAGCAGTCATTAATACTTTTATATGCCGAAAAAATTATGACACCACCTTGGCCTTTTTCTAGTTTATCTGCACGGTTGTTTTTTATGATTGTTTCTTTGAGAGTAGACTAGATCTAGAGTCTAGGCTAGATCTAGATTCTACTAGCCTAAGCAAGATATTTTTACAATTTTGGGGGTGTGCCGGCCCTGTGGGGAATATGGAGAAAAACCTGCGCTTTCATATGACACCTCACTTATTGAGTATCACCTTCAGGATCACGAGCAATATTATTAGTTTGAATCTCTGGTAATCGAATGCGCAATGGCCAATGGAAATGCATAGCCATAGGGATGTGTGTAATCTCTACGGGAAGGATCTGCATCTGTCCGTGACGTACAAATCACTACAATCACCAGCATCTGGTTGTCGCGTACTAGAATCTAGATCTAACAGTTAGAAGTCTAGGGCTACTGAAAAAATTATGGAAGATTTCACGTACCCTTTTTGGTGATCCTCATCCAGAAGTTAAAATCTTGGGAGCATTTCTTAAGCCATTTTGGCCTAGTAGTAGTAGACTTCTAGAGGTCTATACAGTCGGTCGTCTGCGCTGGCCTCTAGCCCTACTAGGGAGTCGGGCTAACTCGCCCCACGGGACATCTCGCCCCATCGAGATATCCCGACATGATTTATCGATCGAGAGATACCAGTAGTCTGCTAATTAACGGCCAGGACGAAAGAATGTGAACAAATATCAGCCATATCATCTAAAATGTACAATGAGCACAAACATATACACATTGGTATCTCTCGATCGATGAATCGTGTCGGGACATTTCGACCCAGTCTTTGATGCTGGGGCGAGATGTCCCGTGGGGCGAGTTAGCTGCTAGTTGTATTACAAAATTGGTAAAATGTAGCGACCATTTCTTCGCACAAATATGGTATCCTCCATCGCTCAAACCATTTTTTAACATGTAAACCTATGGGGTAACCATGGAGACTGAACTATTTTTTTAATAACCATGGTTATTAAAAATATTAAATGTTTTATGCATGGTTACCGGGAATTTTACAGGAACAGTTGAAGTTTATGAATGCAATTTCGACCAATCAGATGGCTGGATTACTTAAGTGAGGTATATAAAAGTTCTTATGCTTGATGAATGAACTTGAATTATGTTATTTTATTTTACCGTTACATGCCGTACATGATTGTTATTTTCTTCATGCCACAAAGTTCAACATACATGCAATCATTCTATAAGTTAATATGCTTGATGAATGAACTTGAATTATGTTATTTTATTTTACCGTTACATGCCGTACATGATTGTTATTTTCTTCATGCCACAAAGTTCAACATAGATGCAATCATTCTATTAGCTATTATGCTTGATGGATGAACTTGAATTATGTTATGTTATTTTACCGTTTCTTCTTAAATCTATTTATATGTAACACCAGTGGATGTGGAGAACCTCATGACAGAATCGAAATTCTTTTAGGTAATCCTCAGGCGTCCGCTGGTGGCATTTTCACTGTCTTGTAACTCTTAATGTTATATGCTCTGTGTTGTCATTTCTATCTTGTTTATACATGTACCTGGAAATCAAATAAATTTCACAATTTCAAATTTGGCCAAACCGGGGGGGGGGGGGGCTTTGGACGAATGGTCGCGTTCAAGTCAACGCGCCGCGACGCGACGCTACCCACCCTTTCGGCATAAGCCGAGTGTGGGTAATGTTACTAATGCCCGAACAAAATGATGTGTATTATTTGTTTTATAAAATTATTACGTGGATCCTTGTTATTTGATAAATCATCCTCATCTCAAGAATGAGATCTAGTATTCTAGATCTAGACTAGGTCTACATCTAAGACAAGAGTATGATCTAGGTCTATTCTTCTAGATCTACTATTTAACCTAGGCTCTAGACTAGATTCTAGATCTAGAATTCGTTTGTTTTTTAATGTTTTGATCTTACTTTTTTAGTCTTACCTTTTATATCAACAGGATCATCCATCATAAACTTGTAAATCAATGCAACAGGTCATAGAAAAACTTAAAATTGAAACTCAAACTTGAACAATAAACGTCTAGACTCGAGTCTACGTAGAACTTGAAGTAACTTAGAACCCGAACCAGCAAGGTAAAAATGTCTTTCCAAAGTGCAACTTCCAAACAGCGATAATGTACATGTAGAATTGTTTAAAAAGCTGAAATAGTCAAAGTCAAACTCAAGTCAAAGCCGAACATATGTACATGTATGATAAAGATCATCTATAGGCCTACACAAAGTCTTGCCTTGAACATTCCATTAATTATTATAAATGTTCACCACACAATCGTGGATTTGAAAAGTATTTGAAGTCGTTGAAAGGTCCTGGTGTACCTTCTCCTGCGAAAGCGAAAATGATAGTTGTTGATGGGAATTCACATGAACATTATCTGAGTCACGATCCGGAACTACTATTTCAAGCGGCTGTCTGGTTGTGTGCATGGAATAGGCGCGATAAGGCCTGCTTGGACCTGGTCCAGGATCAGGATCTGGAACCGATTGAGTTGCACTAGGCAAAGTGATGTTTCTTTTCTCGTAGAGATGACTCCCAAGATGTGAGGACATTTGTTTCTTCCGCTCGTGGCTAGTGTTACAGTAATTCCTGAGTGACTGCTCACTGTGGTGACCACTCACTGATTGAATGTCTCGAGACTCGAAACCGGCTCTATCCAGAGTCGTGATGCATGTTGCTCTTAAGCAGTGGTTTGTGTACAACTTTGAGCATCCAGCTTTCTGGGAAATTTGTTTCATCTTATTTCCCATTGTGTTTTTGCCAACTGGAGCATTGCAGTAGGCCTACCAGTTGACACCATCTTCTGGCTTCTTTGCTTGTGGTTTCTGCCATAGAAAAGGGCAATCTTTGTTCAGCTTCGATACAAACTGCATGAAACTCTCAACTGGACACTTTGAACTTCCAGGTATTTTGTACATCACTCCGTTGTTCGACAACTCATCATCATCCTCACGATTTTTCTTTGTCAATTGATCTCTTTTACTGATGTATCGAAGTCCGTCTTCATCTGTCTCAAGACGAAAATCATCTGGTTTAAGTTCTCGAAGATTTTCTCGACCACGATTATAGAAGTAGACTAGGCCTATGTCATAAAATCGACGAAGACTTTGTTCTGTAATCCAGCTGGCGTGTCAAAATCGAGCACCGACGAGTTTTGTATGATTTCCATGTCAGTATATGTCACTAGCTGAGATCGCGGGTTTGTGCTTGGTGGAGCCATTGCCTTTCTTCTTGAGCTTCACTAAGACGGCTTTAAACATTCTTAAACTTTGTGAGAATGTTGCTTTGTCACGAATATCAAAGTTATGCAAGTCCAAAAAGTGTCTCTGTACACCATACCTGATCATTTGCATCGTTTTCTTGCTATACCACGATCCATCTTCGCGACGGAGACTTGAATAGAAGGTGCACAAAACGTCATCCAGTCGAAGCCTGTCGGTTGTGATTTCACCCAATTCAATTTGTTTCAGGCCCAAAAAAGCTTCAAATTTCGCAAAGCCAAACTTTATGCTCTTCTTGTTACTAGCAGAATCAGTCCCATTCAATAATTCTTGCATTTGTGCAGTTGAAAGAATTTCAAAAGTAGGCATTTTAAATGCCGCGGCAGCCATTCTCGCGAGTAGATGCAAAACGATGAAATCTCAATGGTTACGATAGCAACAACAAGATGTGGTAATGACCGGTCATTACCACTGGGTAATGACCGGTCATGACCCAAATTACGCGTTAGGCAAAATAAATGCTAGGTCACGTGTACGCTTTCAACCAATCATTCGATTAGAATCTACGTCATCATCTTATAAATATATATATTATGTATATGCCCTGTATATACTTCTGACATATTCTACGGTTTATCAATTTTGCATGTGTATAGGTTGAAGAGCATAGGGGTTAACATTGATCCGTCGTCGATGAAGTCATACGATGATGTCAAGATGAAGGACTGGTGGACGACTGCAAACATGATCAGCGGTGGAGATTGTAGCAAGGACGGCAAACCAGACTTCGACAAGATGAAGTGAGTCCTCGCAGTAGCATCAAGTGATTGTGACCCTTGTTATTCATGCTAACTACGGGCCAAACCAGGGAATGATCTAGGCGCCTACAAAGTTCTAGTGTCAGGGCCAGCGATTTTTTTTTTCTTCTCCATTTTTTATGACGGGGGGGGGGGGACGAAATGCTAGGGACGAGGTAGAATAGTGAACGAGTGGGGCGAAGGTCATGGGATTGACTAACCCCTCACAGGCTTTTGAAGTTTTGTTGTCAAGTTAAAAAATTACATTCCTTAGCAACACTAAAGTATAAAAACAAGCAATATACTTTTTTTACTCTTTACTCGTACTTTGCCAACGGAATACACATTTTCTACACTATTTACTTGTACATTAATTTTGAAGGATATTATGCGAGGGAGCGTAGCGACCGAGCGAGAAGATTTTGGGATTTGTTTTAGTCTAAACGCTGCACTCTTCGGCCCTCCGGAGCCTAAAAGTGTGTTGCAGTCTTTAATCAGTATTTGCTATACATTTTTGGGGCACTTTTTCAAATTTTCCGGGGGGACGACCCCCTAATAAATTAAGGGGGCGTGTCCCCCGCCCCCGGGATCGCCGCCCCTTGCCTGGTGTATACCATGGTCCATGAGTATACCCTACCTTGAGTGAGCCCAGCTGCCCTGATGCGCTGTTCAATGAATAGATTTATACCTGGTACCCATTTACATATGTACCCATATTAAATATACATGCTGGTGTTATGTTCTCATGCACTCCATATTAATTCATTAATACCTGTAAGAAGGCTGTATGCGTTACTGTAACTGTTGTTTATGATTTTATTGTTGGGAGAAAGTCGAATGAACTTGAACTTGAAACTTGAAAATAAACCTGGGAGGACAGCCAGGCGCGGGGAGGGGGGGGGGGGGGCATCTCCCCAACAAAGGTAAAATTGACGTTAAAAAATGTAAAAATACACATTTTTTTCCCAAGGAGGGGGCGGCCCTGGGCCCCCCCCCCCCCCCCCATGGATCCGCCACTGAGGAGAGCGTCAAATGTAGATTAATGTCTTGCCAAAGGGCATACGTGTCGTAGGGAGTCGAACCGCACACCATGACTGATCCATTGTCCAGTGACGTATCCACCTAGAGCACCACGCCTCTTCATACCATCACACCTATATTATCATCCCTCACTGGCGCCCCGCTATTGGGCCTAACATCCTCCTAATCCCCCCCCCCCCCCTAATATCTATCAATTATACTTATATCTCTGTTATAACTGCACATGATATTTTTAAAGCTTGGGCAAATAGAAATTAGGTTTTGACAAATAAGCAGGGTCCCCGACAGTGGTATGTTTGTACTAGCTCTTGAGTCCAGAGTCAAATTAACCTACAAGCCGTTCCGACGGCCCTTTTCAAACCACTCGGATATCCCGTAGAATTAGTGGAAAAAGAAGGGAAAAAACACCATCCTAATAGGGCATATATAGAACCAGCAATACCATACAGACCAAGGGATATTGAAGCAAAAACACAAACGCAAAGACTTCAAGCCAAGGGCAATGTACGTATACCCTAGTTATTGTACGTCATTATATATAATTATAGTTGTCCGGAATCCGGAGGGGTACGTCATTGTTGCAAATTTCTCACATTTCAATTGGTGACGGACAAGGCTATTGAAATGGCTTCAGGCTGATTTGCCGAAAGTTTTTACAATCGTGTTAGATAAGGCCTAAACAAAAGAGATATTGTATTGCCCTTTGCGACCGACCCAACATTTTTGAAATCTACGGTCGGCTTAAAAAAAAATATATATAAAAGCATTCAAAACTGAGAAATATCAGCCAAAAGTCGGAGAAAAATGGGGGAAACAAAAAGATTTCCGACCGACCGACCCATGTTTTGGTTCCTAAAGGGCAATACAACATCTTTCTTTCTTTTAGGCCTAATAATAATGATAATGAAATTAATAAAAACAAATATAACAATGGTAATGATAATAATAATAAAAACATGTATAATGTGTTATGATATCTATAATGCGCCATGTCCTTATGAATGATATGATCAAATGGCAAATGCATATAGGGCCGCTTCACAGCGGTTATTGCAAAACGCCTAATCGTTTTTTTTTTTAATCCCTTTTCAGGTACCCTTATATCAAAGAGCTGGTTGAAAATCCAGATCCGGAAAAAGAAGTGATATTCTTAAAAGAGATGGCTTATACCATTGATGGTTGCTACCAATTCCTGCCCGACAAATCATGCGGTTACCGACACGCTTTTCTGCTCCGGCATCCGAGGAAGGTATTCGCATCTTGGCGAAAAGTAAAGTTGGACCTGGATCAGGAAGTGAACGGTTCGGATCCAAATGGAACCAGGTCCGAATCCTTCCACATAATCAAGGATGTACCAGCATTCCATGCACCACCTGGACGCTTCTTCAAAGAGCTCTATGATCTCTGGTTACACGTCAAGCAGAATTACGATCCAAATCCGGTTGTCTTGGACAGCGACGATCTCCTATCCGACCCGGCCACAATGCTACCCCGGTTTTGCACCGCGGTTGGAATCCCCTACTCGGATAACCTTCTTAAGTGGCCTGAAAGTCCAAATACCACAAAAAGTTGGATATGTGCGTTTTCCCCTCCCAATGATTTCGAGTTTATCCGAATGTATTGCAAGAATTCGTTTAATACCACAAACTTCTTCCCTCCTTCCCCTCTCCCACACATGGATAGTTTGACTGAAGATGTGAAAGAATGTGTCGAAGCAGTCATGCCTTACTATCAAGAAATGTATGACTCTCGAATTTAAACGCGTAGGTCAGCAGTTCACTTTATACTAGTGATGATTTTACTTTAGTTTAAAATAAATCGTTTTCTGCTGGTATGAGAGATAGTAAACAGTGTCTGGGTTAGAAATTTGTAACAAAAAAGAAACACTTAATTTGAGGTGTAAATGGCCAAGTAAAATTGTTTTTTAGTTTTTCGTTCGGGATTTTGGAGAACGGGGAGGGGGGTTTCCAATTTATTTGATATATGACATTTAAGGTACTATGTCCCTTTTGCAGCCAACATCAAATGCTGTAGAACTTTGCAGGAATTTTGAATATGTCATGTATGTCCTATCTGTGAAATTTAAACGTTATCAGTGTCCTCATATTCAAATTATGCAAGGAAACCCGTTTACTTGCTAGACTTCATTGTCAGACACTATTGAGTGACTGACTGGCTTTTTTTCTTCTTTGGTAATAACATACATGAAAAGAGTTGTAAAGGGTACATGAGCATTTGTCTACATCAATAACCCACTTCTTGTGATGGCCAATATTAAACTGATTGAATCTTTGCGCAGCATAAAACGTATGACCATTCGGTACAATTGTCTGAAAATCAAGACTATTACTTTTGAGCTCTATAGCCCTAAAGTCGATTTGACAACTAATAGTCGTTATTTTCCCACTTGAAGACATTTTCAAGCCCCACCTTTTTAGGGAAGTTCTAAATTAGTATTATCTTTCAAATGCAGTTGGAATTTAACTTTTTCATTTTTTTGGCCTGCAAATGGGACATAGTACCTTTAAAGAGAAGGTTGAGTCCTGGGAAGAGGTGAAAAATAATTTGTGAGCGTTATTATTGTCATTACGCAAGTGTGGAAGAACATCAGATAAAACATGTTCCCTGAAAAGCATGGCCCTTCAAATGCCTTCATATTCTCATGTAGCATCGTAGAACTCCAGGGTAGGATTTTTACGCCACGTGTTCGTGTAGTCCCATATACATCTTTCTGTGTACAGTGATTATAACTTTACCAAGACTGGGCCAAATTTCTTATCATTTTGATGATTCCAGAACCTTGCAGTACACACGCTAGATGGTCAACCTTTTCTGATCTATTCCACAACGTTTCTCCCACAATGCAATCGCATGACTATAACTGGTCTTTATCTTTAAAGCATCGTTTCTTTTGTCATCAAAATGATAAGAAATTTGGCCCAGTCTTGATAAAGTTACAAGCACTGTACACAGAAATATGTATGAGGGACTACCCCCTTACGTGCGCGACACGTGCGTTATATCTATCAGGTCCAAATATATATCATAATTTACCAAATATATCAATCAGGAGGCGGTTTCTCGGCAAAATTTGTATGATCACGTATTAGTCAAAACATATTCTTTCACATGATTGGTAATAAGAGCTTCCATTTCATTTTTTGAGGGGGGGGGGGGTGCGTTTCCAAAACTGGTCTTTACCTTTAAATTGCATGGTGGCTTTGATTAAGCATCAACTATTTGTTCAAAAGATTAGTAACAAAATTCCAAACTTTAGTTCTTTGAAGAATAAAATTATTCAATATTATGAAGACGAGAGATATATTCATTCTATATCTGGTAGCCTATATAAAACAATTTTTGTTAACTAAATGGCAGTCACTTCAACATTTGTTTGTATGAACAACAAGGAGAGAAATGTGAAAGTGTTATGTTTTGTTTGAGTTAAGGAAAGACTTAATTTCATTGAATTGTAAAAATGTTTGTTTGACTCAATAAAATAGCCTATGGAGGGTTAAAACTTTATTTTTTAATGAATGCTTGAGTCGATAGCAGCTGGGAAAGCGGGGCACATGGCGCTGTTATAGTAGTACATGTATGTAAGAGAATAGAGTGTCATGTATACAGATTTTTTTAGAAAGTATTTATTTATTTATTTTTATTTAAAATGGTTTGATTCATTAAAAAGCATTCGCGGCCCGAGAGCCGAAGTGCAGGTTTTTTGTTTACAAAGTATACATCAGTGACAAAGTAAAATTACACGTGAAACATATGCATGAGAATATTATGGTACTAAAATTGCAATTCTTTTCCTACGACACCTAGCTCTTCCGGCTACAATCACTCCGCGGCAATTCAGTACTCCCAATCCCAACCCCGGTCAAGAAACCTACACCGCACACAACCCAACACCAACCACAAACCCAGCTCAAAACCTAACAACAGATACAACCCCAACCCCACATCCCTGAAGAATTAAAGCCTGGAGCAACCGCCGCCACAGCATGTGTCTGGTCGCCATCATTGCACATTATGGCAGATTGCTTGTTCATTGCATATACAGAAATCTGAATTTTCTTACCATATCTAAAAAATAAGTACATGTAATGCAATAGGGATGAATCATCTGATACTTGAAGAGCCCTATTATTATCTCACAGGTTTAATTGATTTGCTGGCCGACAATGGCACGAGTACAGCTAATTAGACCTTGCATTTTGGATGAAGTGAATTTTCAATCGAATGTTAATGAGGCGTTGAAGGGATAAGAGAACACATTCTTTGTGTGTCTTCAAAAGAAATTGTTAAAGTTCATGTATTTTGGAAAACTATTTGACGATAGTGAATGAATTTTATCCCACAGTGCATTGCATTGCTTGTTGGACTTGCGCTCCTATGTTACGAGTCTCAAATACAACTGTACAATGTATTTTGGTCAACCAGGGGCCCGTTCCTAGAAACCGTCATAAGCCTAACTTCTTGACTATCCCATTGAAACGCGTGTTAATTCTATAACACACGTTTCAATGTGATAGTCAAGAAGTTAGACTTATGACGGTTTCTAGGAACGGGCCCCAGGCCTCTTTCCTCATTATGAGGCATGTGGGTCAGACTATGCTGAAAATATATTTATTTAACCATGCTCATAACGTTTGACCTCTGAGATGCATGCTGTTTGAGTAGATGCTAACTGATGAGATAACCATTTCTATTCTTGAAAATATGAGAAATGTTATGATACCTGGAAGAAAGTGGTTATCTTGGAGTACTTCTTGCGCTTTGCCTCCATATTTAGCTCTGATATTCACATGCCAATCTGGCCTTCATTTGCTAAGGATGAGTTAAGCTGCTAAAAGACCTTTGCACAATAAAGTTTCATTGCACCGTGTAAATTCGAGTGTATAAACTGTTTTGTTATCAGGGGCGTCGCTAGAACTTTTTCATTGGGGGAGGGGAGGTGGGGGGGGGTGTAGAGGCCACCGATAACCGACAAATATATTAATGCCAATGTCCCAATGTCTACAAATTTAACCCTATAAAAGTTATTTTTAAGTTCTCCCCCTCCCGGGCAAAGCGCGGAAGCTTTGACACTTCATTACATTATTAGAGAAAGAAGACGATCCGTTGTACCGTTCGCGCGGGAGGGGGAAAACTGAAAAATAACTTATTTCCTAGCTGGCCCCGGGTTTATAGGGTTAAATTTGTAGACATTGGGACATTGCCTTTAATATATTTGTCGGTAATCGGTGGCCTTTACACAATGTGGTTCTAAAATTGCAAATGCAAATTGCAAAAAACAAAGAAAATGCAATAAATTATCAATAGTTCATTCATTTTAACCCGGTCCCCAACATAAAAAAATCCTCTGTACGGCCATGCATTATGGCTCAAGGCATGGGCACACAGAAGATATTTTTCTGTTGGGGACCGGGGGGAAATGCAATGGAATTATTGATAATTTATTGCATTTTCTTGTTTTTATTTTTTTTTATTTGTGGGAACTGCCCCCTATCCTGCTAGCCCCCGCTGCGTACAGGCATGGTTGAGTGGCAAAGCAATGGCCTCGTAACTGTGAGACCCCAGGATCAAAACCGTGTCGATGTGCTATATTAGTGCCCTTTTGTGGGGCATTAATCCTCATTACTGTCATTTATGACTTAAGGGCGTAGGTCCCCTAGTAGATAAGCATAGAAGCATACACACGTTTTAGCAGTCACGCAAACCAAACACTGGCAAATTAATATTCAATAAAATCTGAGAATGTATACTATTATCTAGATTTATTAGTAATAAATCATTGTCAAAATAATTCCATGAATTGGGGTAAAAAAAAAAATCCAACTTTATGAGCGACAGTGTATATATTATATACAAAACTGCATGAAGGCCATCACGTCATGTCTATTTTGGTATACAAAGACATACAAATGTACCTTGAACTTAATGACCTTTACTGATTGCAAAAACATAAACAACTATATATACCCGTACTTTGTCGTTTGTTAATAATAAATTATAAGAAAACGGAACTCATACGCGTTCAAGCTGCACGGATACTTAGGATCTATTTATTATCCATGAGTAGACAACTCGTGATATACCCGTGTTCAAAGCTTGCTGGTGTTATCTGATCGATTATACGAGCATATACAAAATCATAAACACGTACAGTGAAATCAAATACATATTCCTTACTTCATCATCATACTCTGTGTATATAAACAGACAAAAGGTTTGTACACACAACGTGATGCCGTGCATCGCTGTACCAGGTACCGGCTGGCTCTGCGCGACACGATTGTTATGCAAATAAGTAGAAGTGTGATATATTGTGGCGTTAGTCTTACGTCAATCCGTTTGCGTTTATATATGCCCGGGGTGAGGGTACTCACACATTAAGACATACTAGGGTATGCCGCTCTAATGGGTCACTTGTTTACAAAGAAATCCCTAAACATTGGCCCAATTTTAGCAAGAATATCCCTAAACATGGGTCCGTTTTTTCAAAATGTCAAAAAGGCACCCAAAAATGGTGAAAAACCGTAAGGCATTTATTTCGAGAAAAATTCCCCAAAATGACCCTTGAAAACGTGTAGGGTTTCGAGACTTGAGTGGCATACCCCTTCCAAACCATTAAATGACTAAGTTAAAGTTTTTCTCGTTACTTTCTTCCTTGCTTTATCTCTCTCTCTCTCTCTCATTTTCTTTCTTTCTTTATGTCTCTCTTCTTGCCTCCCTTTCGGTTTACTATATTAGGCTCTAATACCCTCCCCCTTGTTATGCTTCTATTTTCTCTCCATCTATAATATAAATATGTATGTTTATAATTACGTGTATGTCCCTTTCTCTTTAATGTCTCTCTCTGTCTCCCCCCGTCTCTCTCTCTCTCTCTCTCTCACACACACACACACACACACACACTCTCTCTCTCTCTCTCTCTCTCTCTATATATATGTATACTTTTCCCTCTCTCTCTCTTTATCTTTATTCATATTATCCTTCACTATCCCTCTGTTCTCTTCCTGCTTCCCCTCTGTATCGTCTGCTCCGATATTCTGTTTTATACCAACGGCTTGAGCAACGGCTAATATCGAATATCACTCGAGCATCATTATGACGTATGAGGACAATCTATTTGCTTATTGACAATTTTCATTCCATTCGAGATGACAGGTCTTGCACGCAATATATTCATAATCTCTTCGTCGGTTCGTTCGCAAGTGCTTTACGTTTACTGGTAGAAGATTTTTTTGTTCAATCATCCTTTTATTATAGTTTTGCTCCTATTGTGGAAAATAATTCATCACTATGGTGAAACCGACTGTTTTTGCTATTGACCCATCACAGGAGAAAGCCAAGCAGAAAGCGATAGAAGCTGGCCAAGTGGAGGTAAAATTATGAGCTTGTATTCCATAATTTATTACTTTGCATATTCACGAATGCATAACATGTTTTGGGGTATTATCTGTTTGTGGTGATAATGCGAATTTGTTCGAAAGTGTTACTTTATAGAGTCGTTTATATTATGTTGAGAGTATAATTACGGTAATGCTGATGCGCTTTAGATCTGTTTTAATATAATGTAAAATGAAGGGGGAAATGCATTATTATAATTTATTTATGAGGACGGTGGTGGTGGTGGTATTCGTCGTAGTCGTGACGATGCAGATTTTCACTCATGCCTATGTACGCTTCTGCGGGAAAATGCGTCAGTATTTATATGGAACAATGGTAGAATGATGATCTTGCTCAGGGGCTGTTCATTTCAGTGGCGGCTTAACTAGACTGAATAATGGTAGGATATTGATAGTGATGAGGATGATGATGATGGAATTTGTGGTGGTGATGGTATTCATGATAAGGATATGTTTTTGGTGGGGGGAATTATGACGATGGTGTTGGTGAGGCCGTGGGGTGATGGTATTTATAATGAGGATATGTTGTTGGTGGTGTGATGATATTATTCACGACGATAAAGTGGGTGGAGTGATGGTATCATCAATTATGAGGATGATGTTGGTGGTGGGGAAGGGGGGGGGGGGGGGGGTGAGTAGGGTGAGGATATTTTTGTGGGGATGTTAATATTTCGGTGATGATGTTAATTGTTGGTGGGATGTGGGGTTCTGGACTTCTGGTAGTAAAAGTTTAATGGTCGATACAGATTTTGTATTTTGTATTTTGTATTTTTTTTTTTTTTTTAATATTTTTTAAAAAATAAAATTATTACAAATAATGGACACACTTACTATTGTGTAAACATTTCGAGTAGGCTAAACCGTCAATGAAATTTAATAAAATAAATATCAAATTGCAGAAAGATCAGTGCTCTACCGACAACAATAAGATCACATTTTGAAATTACACGCTTGGATTGGCACATCCGTTTAATCATTAGAAGGTCTGATTATAGGAAAATGTATGTCTTTGGGGGGTAGTGAGCACTATTTTTTTTATATTTTTTTTTTGCCCCCTGGAATTTGAAAATCAGCCGATATTTCGCTCAGTGGGGGAGGGGGTGGGGGCATAGTGAGCTTCATGTTACTAAACCCCCCCCCCCCCCCCCCCCTTGAGCAAAAAAAAGAGGTAAATTTCTGGTCACAATTTCTCCTTTCTCCCTTTATGTCACGTTTCCAACTTGTTGCATATATCGTCGCTGTTTTCACGAAGTGACGGTAGTGAAAAAAAATTGCATTCACTTTGCATTACGATTTTCCTCACTACCGTCACTTCGTATAATGAAAGGTTTCTCTAACATGAAAAGACCCTGATGGGTCATATATTTTTTTTTAAATTCATTTTGTGTGATGGAATAAAAAAAGTTGTCCGCTACTTCGTGACAGTACGTGACACTGCCGATTCAGCCAATTTGCATCGCCCATAGTGATTACAACATTAAAAGTAATTTGTCCTAACTTGATTGTTAGTCCGATTTCATTCAAATCTTTACCCAGTCTGCTTCTCTGTTTTTCTGCTTTCTTTTAGAATAGTTAACTATTCAATTTGAATTTCCCTTTAATGGTATTGATTCAAACTTTTTATCCACACAGGTCCC
>JAVYIG010015916.1:0-33565 GCA_035222895.1 Strongylocentrotus droebachiensis | reverse complement strand
TTGAGCTTTGTATACAATTTTATACTTGTTTGTTGCTAAATCTATAATTAAGAATTAATTACGGGGATAAAGGCGGTGCTTGAACCCCCTAAACGCCCTTTTAGAACCGCAACTAGTACTGCCTCAGTAAACACGTACACGTTTATCAAATTTTGTGGAGTTACTTTCGCTTCTGATGACTTTGTACTGCTTTCTATTCTCTGTATCTTATCAAATTCTTATTAATTGGGTATAGCAGGTTTCCACGATATGTGCTACACAATACACATGTTCAACTTTGAACTTTACTTAGGTTTGATCGGACTTGTGATAGGAGCTTCAGTAGGTGGGCTGATCGTGCTTCTCCTCTCAAGTCTCACCATCACTGTTCTGGCTAGACGGTTTCGTCGAAAAAGAACGAAACGACAACTACAGTAAATAAAAATACAACTTTAGAGGAATTTCAGTATCTTATTCTAGTGTCTTTAGAAGTCATGTTCAGACATGTCATTGTCATGTTCACACGTTTCAATCTAAAGCCTCGGTCACAAATGCCTTTACGAACTGCTACGAACGCCGTACGAACGATTTTCAGACGATGGAAATTCGGGAAGACAATGGAAAAACAGGGAGATTCATCCGAAACTATCGTTCGTACGAACCTTTGTGACCGTAGCATAAGGTTGATTTTTTTTATATTCTTTGCAATCGTGTGTTAATCATTTAGTTATCATTCTATTCATACTTTCTGTCCCATATTCTCTTTGAACATAGTACACTGTAACAACAACTTTCGAAAAGTGAACTGAAGTTCAACTTCATTACTCTAATGTATATCAGGGGCGGATCAAGCTTTTCCAAAAATCGCGCCGTTTTACTGTTTTACTTTTTTTCTTCTTCTTTTTCCCCCTTTTTGGGGGGTCTTCTTCCCCCCTTTTTTCACTTGGCCGCCCAAGGGGGGGAGGGGGTAAACCGCCGACCCCCCTCCCCCCCAGATCCGCCCCTGTGTATCCCTTAGAAATCGTGTCTGGATTACGTAATGCGCCATAGGAATGTTCGCACAATTCAATAGGTGATAGGAGGGGTTTACCTTAGGTTGATTCTTTTGAAAGTCTTTGCGATCGTGTTTTCCCCCTTTCATAGTAATCTTTCTTCTTTTACTTTTTGAAAAATCTACTCAATGAAAATTTCAATAGAATTATCCCCTGTGTATTTTATGTAAATCGTGTTTGGATTAAGTAATTCGTCATTATAGCGTTCATTTCAATGGGCATGATTGGTGAAGGACAAGGCTATTGAAATTGTCATTGGCTGATTTTCCATAATCTGAATTCGATATGTTCGTTTAAACATGACAATTTTTTTCAATGACTAAATTCAACATATAAAATGACATTGCCAGCAGGGAAACTTGAAAGGCAAATTACCATTTTGATTACAGTAAGATCTTCTATGAAGCCCATTCTGTCTGCTTGTTAGAGATTAAAATAATTCGTCGCTGTTTTCACGAAGTGACGGTAGTGAAAAAAATTGCATTCACTTTGCGTTACGATTCTCCTCACTACCGTCACTTCGTGAAAACAAGGACGAATTGTGTTAAATAACCTAGTAGAATGATGTGTTTGCACGATCTTTCACATCCATGATCATTTTAAGCACTGAATTTGATTTACAAGGGTGCGGGTTCTCAAAATGCGACTGATCCTTTAAAAACTTTCCATAAGTAATATTAGAAAAGAAAAATGTTACAATGTCATTGCTAAGTTCTAAATATAGTTAGTATGACATGATGTTTATATTACAGTTATATAATTATCATAGATCGTGACGTTAACAGGAAATATATAATCACTGGTTTATCAGTTTGGATTCAAATAAAAAGTGAAATCATTGATGTTATTTCTACAAGTATATACAGTGCGAAATAATGATATCCTAATATTAATCTTTTTCTTCTCTCTATTTTCACCCCTTCCTAATTCCAGGAAGCGTTTAGATAAACTGTGGTCTGCGGATAAGAACCAACATTTCACGACACGACATTGACGGTTGACCAGCATGGCATGTGCACCTCTCATGCCAAATTTGGCTAAATTTGGAATGTGGTTATAACACAGTCACACCAACGAGATAGAGAAAAGACCATTTCTTGGTATAAATGACATTACATAATTATAGAATAGCCAAGAATCAGTCGATTTGGCGATTCCCGAATCGAACAGCCTTCTAGCAAATGTAGTGCACATTGACATTCCAGAGAACTCCCAGGGTCACTCCCGAAGCGTATAATGCCCTTATCCCACTAAAAACAAAAACAAATCATCTGTCTTCCTCACACCACTTGTTATCTGTAGTTCATCTTCGTTTTGAAAATTACCAGAAGAAGAAGAAGAAGAGGAAGAAGAAGAAGAAGAAGAGGAAGAGGAAGAGGAAGAGGAAGAGGAAGAGGAAGAGGAAGAGGAAGAAGAAGAAGAAGAAGAAGAAGAAGAAGAAGAAGAAGAAGAAGAAGAAGAAGAAGAAGAAGAAGAAGAAGAAGAAGAAGAAGAAGAAGAAGAAGAAGAAGAAGAAGAAGAAGAAGAAGAAGAAGAAGAAGAAGAAGAAGAAGAAGAAGAAGAAGAAGAAGAAGAAGAAGAAGAAGAAGAAGAAGAAGAAGAAGAAGAAGAAGAACGTGTATTTTCTGACGTGAACGGTTAGTTGTAAACCTGAATCAATTAAAAATTACATATATACATGTATAAATGTACACAATCCTCAGGGGCTGTATGAGTTTCAAGTTCAAGTTTCAAGTTTATTTATCCTTCTTTCATAACACACATTATAAATATGACATGAATATAAAGGAAGTGAACAGAATATGGCGTTACAATAGAAAGATGAGGTGACCTTGGTTGAAAGCAAGGCTTGTGGATTTAAGGTCCCTCATGAGTAGTTTAAGAGTATGTCCTAAAAGAACAAACTCGTCAAATAAAAAAAAAAATAAAAAAAAAAAAATGATGCGTGAAGATGTATGATGTATGACGTATGATGCGTGTTATGATGCGTGTTAATAGGAGTATTGCCCTTGAATATAAGTACCGTAAGGAATATCGATGCGAATTTAAAACACATAACGCACCAATCCATGTGACTGATGACTCATTTGTAAATTTTCTTCTTTGGTGCATTTTGTAAACCACAAATTGGTTCTTTAAAGGTCTGCAAAAAAACAAGGCTTTATACTTTCTTCTGACAAGTAGTTTAAAGTCTAAAGTATGATATATAAAGTTGTTATAATACAGTTGAACACACTTTTTTCCAATTAAGGCATCGTATACCTCTCTTTTTACGACTGTTCTCTCTCCCTTACTATCCTCATTCACTCTTTCTCTATCCCCCTCTAACTTTCTCTCTCCCACCCTTCCCCCTCTCTCCCTCCCTCTCCCCTTCTCTCTCTCTCTCTCTCTCTCTCTCTCTCTCGCCCTCTCGCCATCTCCCTTCACAGCTCTCTATTCCTTTTTATTACCAATTGTAGTATAAATGTTATATTTTGATTATAGATCATGTGTCTTTCGTGTTCGTATTTAGATAAATGAACTCTATACAAGAGCTTTATATTTTAGAAAATTTGTTACTATCCATACTGAGAATATCAAAGTAATTCATGAAATAAAGCATATAAAGATACTCTAATTATTTTTTCTTCAATATTTTCCTTATTCTCTCTTAAAGTTAAAACTTCACACACTGTCAAACAGTAAAGCACAGCCATAAAAAAGGTCTGTTTCATAAAAAACAGTTTATATTTATTACAAAGTGGAAATTTTATCCAGCACAAATATATTTACATTTAATCAATCACTCAAGACATGTATGGTGTGCCTATCAAATGCACAAGATGCTTTTCTAAACACAAATTGGAAATTCAAGTTTAGATGTTTATATACCATGTTTGAAAAGAACTTGAATGACATATCTGTGCTTAAGAAAGCGGTACTGTATGACATATAATTTGATTACAGTTGCTCAAAGAATATCATATACTTAATGCAAAATACAAAATGTGTGACAAGTTATAACAGGTGAATCCAGTGTTATCGCAAATTGTGCTATTTTCCCCCTTTTCTTCAACCGTCCTTTCATCCTTCCTCTTATTTCCCCTTCTGCTTTTTTTCTTCTCAAAACATATCTTGAAAGTACAAGAATATCCATGAACATCAAGGTACAAAAGTTTTAAAAAGTGACATCATTGCAAACACTTCTGGAAAAAATTGTTAGTTAATTTGAATTTCAAAGCCAGTTGCATTGCTGTTGAAGCAATGTTACATGTAGGTTAATGTGATGTTGAAGTAATCATTATGCATTATCAAGGGCAAGGTTTAAATAATTACTGTGTGATTTCAAACATATATACTTGATTAATTATTGGACTAAATCAGTGGCGAACATAGTGGCCATTAGTTTATTCATACTACCTTATTCCAAGTTACTAAGTCCAACTAAGTGGGCTAATCCACACCACAGGTCTAAGGAGAGTCAAGTGTTGATCTTTTCATCCCATAACAATCCTATTTTTTTTTCTCAACTGAATGAATAAACCATTACATTACATTATACCCTCATCAAACTAATTTCTCATCTTCATTTCATGACTTTCTTTTTTGTTATGATTATTTGTATGAAATAAAAAAATGTTGTGTTCCTAAAACAAATGGGCTACATGCAAGTTGAGCGTGAATTAACTTTCATGAAGTTGAGCACAACGGCCCATATTTTACCCAAATTTAAAACCTGACGTTGGGATTCGCTTTTGTCCCAAATCAAGATTAACAACAAAATATAATCTGAGGTCCAACTTTCCTTTCGTTACACAAAATGTTAGGCTCAGGGTCAGGTCTAAATGAATTCTTAGAATGTGAACATACCCATTTTTGTGTACCTGTTCTGATTAAGAAATGGAAACATACAGACAAAACAAGTGTCACAACTAGACAGTGCCCAGACTGTCTTGGTCCCTGCAACAATAAGTAACATTAGTGATGCAAAGCTTCACTGTTGATAACACCTCTTGACTGTGTGCATATGTTTGTCAAACCAAAGTTGAGTCTCACAGCTGCTGATTCCTAACTATGCTCCTTGGTTTTCATGGTCGCTGAAACAACATTTAAAGCCCATCTGTACTAGTAAACAGGAGGGATTAGACCACCCTGCAAGGTCACTGGACAGGTGGTTATCTCATCAAATCAGCTCTCAATTAACATCAGAAAAAGAGGATCATGTGGGACCAATGGTCACCGATTATGCATTGTTTGTTATATAGAGGGCACAAGTAGCTGTAAGTGGTGCAGTGGGGCTTTAACATTGGTGATGCAAAATATCACAGTCGATTATGCCTCTTTAATATAGGTTCATGCTCAGTGCACTGTCCAAGGGCCCGTTTCATAAAACTTTTTATCTATAACAAACATAAAACTTTTTATCTATAACAAATGCAAAATTTCTATGACAAATTAGCTCTCAGCCAATCAGATGCCATTTTTCAGTAGCTTATAACAGTAGCTTGTAACTTGTTATTGATAAAAAGTTTTATGAAACAGGGCCCAGTGTCACAGCTGATACCAAAGTGCTCCTCGATTTTCCTGGTCCCTGCGACAACTTTCCCGAACATCAATGATGCAGATCTTGGAAGCTGATTCCGGTGTTATTAAAACTTGAGACTAAACCCTGCACTCGCAGCAGAGCTTCCCTGGGTCGGTAACGCCATTCTGAATCCAGAATCTTCCTCCTCTTTTTCCTAAAAGCAAAAACAACCAAAAGTTTACATTACTGATCTGAAGAAAGGTGCATTGTAGAATCTCCTTCCATATAGACTGTTCTTTACATTATGTGTGAATTTTATACCTACACTAATCTGGAAACCTGGAGCCTGTTTCACAAAGCCATTTTTCAATGACAAATGACAAAATTAAGTGAAAAATCTACTGATAACCAATCAGAAGCAAGGATTTTAATAGCTTATAACATACACTGTCGTTTGTCACTGATAACAAGTTTTGTGAAATAGGGCCCTGATAATAACTTGATTTATATCACTTGTCATGCAGTTCATGGGTTGTTTGGAGCAACAAAATAAAATCTGCTGGAAAATTGCACCGACTGAAAAGCAATACTCCCATTCTGTATGTTTGGAGCCAGAAGGGTGTTAAACACAAACTTAAACCCTTCTGGCTCTGAACAGATGATTTACGCAAATGAGACTGTGCCCCCCCCCCAAAAAAAAACAACAACAACAACAACAACAACAAACAAAGAAAACAAAGAAGAGAAGAGAAAATGCTATCCTGTTCTGAGGGATAATATTCTAGAGAGATGGTTGTCCTAGAATCAAATGAAGGTGTTCATGACAGTTATACAACACATGCTCCTGCAACAATTGACCACAGTCTGCTTTATATACAGCTGTAACCTGTCTATAAAGACCACCCAAGGGACACAAGAGAAGTGGTCTTTATAGGCAGGTGGTCAGCACGTACAGGTTTCTTTAATACATGTTTCAATGAAAAACTATTTTCAAGGGAAACCAAAAATATGGCCTTTGTAGACAGATGGTCTTTGAGACAGGTGGTCACTGAAGCAGTTTTGACTGTATTAACAATATTTTTAACTTCCACCATGGACCCAAGACTAAACATAATCTTTAACCTACCGGTACCCTAAATCAAATCTCAACCCTGAACCCTTAACATCGACAAAACAAAGCCCGGAGCAATTGTCGCGGACTCAAATGTGATCTCATCATTGATGACTTACCAGTTTAGCAAACTGCTGCCCTCCTTCGGGTGCCTGTGGACTCCTCGGTTTATTGGTCCTCACCATTTCACTCTTAGCGGGCCAGGTAGGGAACATGTTCTCACTGATTGGTTGCGGAGCCTCCGTGAAGTACGGGTGCTTGAGGGCATCCTCTGCCGAGATCCGACGAACAGGGTCATAGGTCAAAAATCTGAGGACGGAGGAAAGAAGTGTGATCATCTCTTATCATCATATACAGTCAAACATGCTTTAGTGACCTTCTGTCTATAAAGGTCACATTTTTTGTTTCCCTTGTAACAATTTCTTATCATCATATAATAATAATAATAATTATATTCTGTTTTTTATATAGCGGTCAATACATCGATCCAACGATGAGCCTAAGCGCTTTATAGATATATTATTACCCCCGTCATCGAATTCAGGCTTACCCACACACAATGTGTGCACATTTTCCACTCCCTGGGGAGCATTCCAGCCAGTCACCATAGAAGTTAAACCATATAGTCGCCATATAGTTAAACCTGCTTTAGTGACCCCCTGTCTATAAACGTCACATTTTTTTGCTTCCCTTGTAACAATTTCTCATTGAAACATGTAATAAAGCAACCTGTACATAAAGACCACCTGTTTATAAAGGCTGTTATTCTTGTCTCCCTTGAGTGGTCTTTATGGATAGGTTTCACTGTAGCAAGGTTTCAAAGTCATTTCATTTCTACAATGTAGACGAACCTGCAAGCTCTGCAATAACAATAAGGAATCAATTACTGTTCTCTTTTCCTCCATATCCTCCTAAGGCCTTTCAATATATTCTTGGCTAATTCATACTTTATCTGTTACATGTCTCAATCCATCTTATTTTTATTTTATTAAGATGCCTACATTCTAAAGTGTAATGGTCCTCTGATAACTTAAATTCTGTCAAGCCTATTGCTACTCAATTTATCTACTTCACTCATGCATCTCATCAACATAAATGATTATCAAGCTGTTAACTGACAACAAAGTTTTTTATTTTGATAAAACTGATTGTTTACATCATTAACTGCCATCATCGTAAACATGAGTAACTGATGGCTTAGCCATTTAAATGGCATTACATTACAGATCTATGTGACATATACTGTTGAAAGCAGTATAGAGTGGTGAAGTGTGACGTCATAACAAATCTAATGGTTAGGAGCCAGAGCATATAACACTGAGTTCCCATAGGCAATCTTTTTATTATGATGGTCATATCTCAGCCAATACTTAACATATTCAATTGATTTTCGACATTTGGACATTATTTTTGATGCTCTTTCGGAAAATGAAGACAAAATTGAGAAATTCTAAAAATAGATTTGTATGTCACAGCTTCGTTACCGTACTCTATTGAAACAGTTAGCTCCTTACCTGTTGAGTAGCTCAAAGCCCACATCTGTGAGGTAGGTCCCGAATCGATTCCTAAGATTGTTGTACGGATGATGAGCAAAGGTTGTCTTCTTAACGGCAGGTAGCTCGTTATAACCAGGCCAGATCTTCTCACTTGGTGTTCCTAATTCCTACAAATATTATCAATGATAACAGAAAATTTATATATAAACCTATGAACCGGGACCTACATAATACAAGCTTTGCTTTTTAGTAGATCCCCCACTTTATTGATTGATTTATATGATTGTATTCTCTGTTATAACTATTATTATGTACATTATGTTTTCTATATTGTATGTTTAGTTATGATAATTACAATTGTTCATTATGTTCAATTATGTTATCTTTAATAGAGTGAAATAATTAAACTTGAAAATTGAAACTTGAAAATAAAATGACCTCATTAGTTGTTTCTGATTGATGTACATGTACCTAGAGTAAAGATATTGGAAACTCAACATAATCATAACAGCTTCATGGTTTCTTTATACAGTACATGAACAAATTCTAACACTACAACAATCCTTCGATATCGCTACATTTTCAGAGAGGAATGGCATTATGATCTCTACTATATTTTGCATGCTGCAAATAGATTTTGCCTTTGTCAGTTTCATTTCCCTATATCTTGTGTGCATATTATACATGTAATCCCCTTTAAACATTTTAACAACACAATGGCCCGAATTCACAAAGCAAGGTTTGAGCTCAGACCAAGGTTTGAGCTCAAACCTCCTTTTGTTTCGCCAAACCTCCTTTTGTTATTTACAAACCTGGTTTATAAATAACAAAAGGAGGTTTGAGCTCAAACCTTGGTCTGAGCTCAAACCTTGCTTTGTGAATTCGGGCCAATAAGTATATCTTGATCAGTTTGATTAATATGATCAGTAAGGGATCAGCAACCTCTAAATACGGCACAGATATTTTGTCACATATGAAGTTTGAATAGAAAATAAGTGTCAAGGAACACCATAATATTACCTTGAAAATCCTGTTGAGTTGGTCAATTTCTGACCGTCCATTGAAGATGGGTTTGATGGTGAGGAACTCGGCGAAGATGCATCCAACAGACCACATATCAATAGGAGTGGAGTAGACCTGCCAGGAGAAATCAACAAATCTCATTTAATTTAAACACATTTTTGGCTTACACCCAGTAAATAAAGATCGCATGCTCGATCTGTAATTGAAAACAAGTCAGAAAAACTCTTGGAACCAGGCAGGATTTGGACCTGCCATATACTGCTTGCCAGGCAGCGACTCTACCATCAGGCAATCACTGGTCCATGGCACAGTCACAATGAACTAGAAAGATATACCTCAGCTCTCATAATTCATTCTGACTCATTAATATTCGTTAGCCTGCCATTAGGACCAAAACAGATGTATGAAGTTTGAGTCAGACTCTCTAATGACACCAAAAAATGAGAGGAACTTACCTTGGTGCCAAGAAGCAGTTCTGGAGCCCTATACCAAAGAGTAACCACGATAGATGTATATGGTTTGATGGGGGAGCCATACTCCCTAGCTAGACCAAAGTCTCCAATCTTGAGACATCCCTGATGATTGAGGAGGAGGTTGGAGGTCTTGAGATCTCGATGGAGGATCCAGTTGTCATGGAGATGATGCACTCCACGGAGGAGCTGTATTATCAAACATTTGGTCTCTCCTGAAAAGGATGGTTGATTGGTAGAGAATGTTATTCAAAAAACAATTAAAACAGGAAATAAATGTTCAATAGCAACCTTAAAAGGTAAGATTGAGTTCTGGTAATGATAGAAAATAAATTCTGACAGAATCCAACAAAACTTACACTGAATGTTCAATATTACAAATAAATGACATGAGCCAAATGATTTTGGCTGAGTAATGAGCATAGAAATATAAGGAAATCAATATAAGTAGGCCCGACACCATGTGCTTAACAACTTTTTGTGAGGTTGTTTTTATTTTACTGGTTCAAACGATCTATCTACTGGAGGATAAATAATCCATAATAAATTATAGCCATGTTCTCTCGACATACTATTCCCATACCAGAGCTTACTAACATGGCATCGTTTTCAGAATACCACCCCTGAGGGTGTTTCACAGAGCCTAAGATCGACTTTAAATTGGACCTAACTTTGGCAGGCCGTTCATGCCACTGTTTGCTCTCACTATCAACTGGCTTTGATCTCTCAAAAGAGGTACAAATCATGGTCACAAATCTATAGAATTTACATTTTTTGGATAATTCATTATGGAAGGAAAATATAATATCTAAAGATCATAATGGTGAGAGCAAACAGTGGCATGAACGGCCTGCCAGAAAGTCAATCTTCGTCTTTATGAAACACCCCCTGGTTTAACTGATGAATGACTTACCTATAGTGAAGGGTTGTTTCATGGTTTCCATCAGTGATTTCAGATCATGTTCAACATAGTCCATTACAATGTAGATCTTATCCATGTTACTACCCACAACTATCTCCTGTAAATGCAACAACATTCAAAATGGTACTTGTTAGAAAAAATCTTGATAATGATAATAATAATTTGTCCATTTATATAGCTCAGCTACTAAACAAATACACTCTACTTACTGTGCTCAATACAAAGTACCATATTTTTTAGACGCCACAAGGCGGTATTTACACTTAAGTTCATGTTCTATATATTATAGTCCATTACAATTACAGCAATCTTGTCCATGGTATCAAAACAACGGTATATAGCAACTTACGCTTCAAACCCTTAATATTTAATCTTAATAAAAAAATTGGTAGAAAAACATTATTTCACCATATTGAATGTCAAAATGCCTTTTTCTAACTATGTATGGATATAGTAAACACTTTTATCTGGGTTTTCAAAAATAAAATCTAAATAATGACATCGTGGCCAGTTTCTCAAAACCATCCTATGTCTAAGTTTATAAATTAGGTGTCTCAGACAAGTGGATACGTAACCAGACTGTGGTTCGAGTCCCGCCGCTGGAGCACTAATTCTTCAGCAAGATATTAATCAAATGCATTTTCCACACACCTGACCCAGGTGATGTAAATGGGTACCTGGCAGGAAGTGATTCCTTGAAATGCTAGAGCGCCATGATGGCAGCCATGCTAAAGCCAGGGCATTAATCGGGAGTGCCAGGAGTGTCAAGTCTGACAGATAGGATCGCTTTACAAGATTGTTTAGATGGGATGTCAGAGAACTTGATGGTTTTGAGAAAGTTGCACCAGGTTATCTGAGACTCACCCGAACAGTAACAATGTTCCTATGCTGAGCCTTGAGTAGTGTACTGATCTCTCGCAGTGAGGTGATAGGGAAACCTTCCTTTTCCTTCTCCATTTTGAGCCTCTTTAAAGCAACAATGTCATCTGCAGGGGTGATAGAGTTTTTCAAATAAATAGGTTTTAGTGAGACTTTAAGATTGAAAAAAAATTAGAAATCTGAGCGAAGCAAGATGCCAAGCACTTTTGCAAAGCATGAACAAATTCAACCTTCCCCCACCCTCCTCCGAATTTAAACCGGATTTACACTGATTTCAGGGACTACACTTTTTTGAAGAAAAAAATCATGATAAAAAAATTGGGGAAAAAATGAGGGAAAAAAGAAAAATCATGAAGAAACAAAATCGTGAAACCGATTTAAATCAGGAAATTATCAGGCCTGCATCTGAAAATCAAATAAATTATTATTGCTTTCATTCAATCAGGGCTTAAAGGCAGACTTTACTACTTCAGTCAGAAGGGATTAGACCACCCAGCGAGCCAGCGAGGTCAATGTGACAGGTGGCTATCTCATTAACTCAGCTCTCATTTAACATAAGAAACAGAGGATCATGGGAGACCAACAGGCACCGATTGGGGAAGTTTTCTATATAGAGGGAGCAAGTAGCTACAAGTAGGACAGTGTGCCTTTAAATACATACAGTAGGTAATGACAGAACTTATTTTTTAAACATAAACCATGGCTTTCCATACACAGATATCTATTGACAGAAGTAACATTCAGAAGTCAAAAGCCACTTCTCTTTAAATCTTTGAAGGCCAAAATTACAATGCTACACCCAAAGACCCTGAAAAATCTGCTGCGCAAAGCGTTTTATGTTTTTTCTTTACAATTCGTACACTGGATGACATTTAATGACACAAAACAAGTTCACTTTTTAGGTCTTTACCTTGATAGGGAAAACACCCTACACATTCACATTCAACAAGAAATTTAATGAGGATACACCACATTCAATCCACAATTTTGAAAATGTATTTTTTTTTTTTATAGCAGTATTACAGGTGAGCTCATCATCCAAGTTTTCACTTCCTTCCAAAGGATCAATTTTGCATTTTTGTTTTCTTCAAGGGGGTGATCACTGTGCAGTTGGAAATTGCATTTAAAGCCCCACTGCACTACTTATAGCTACTTGCGCCCTCTATATAGCAAACGATGCCTAATCGGTGACCATAGATCCCCCATGATCCTCTTTTTCTTATGTTAATTGAGAGCTTAATTGATGAGATGACCACCTGCCAGTGACCATGCAGGGAGGTCTAATCCCTCCTGGCCAAACTAGTGCAGTGGGGCTTTAAGGAAATGCATGTTTAATCTAAAGGCAAAGACAGTCGACTCACTTTTCTTCTTCTCATTGGCCCTGTACACCACACCATAGGTTCCCTCTGCGATCCTATTCAGACACTGAAACTCCTCCACGCTCCTGCATCCCTGTATGGCAGGGAGGTACGGGGGCAGCGTCTCCTCCAGCTCAACGGGCGAGGCAACGGGAGAGTCCTGGAGGTACTCG
This sequence comes from Strongylocentrotus droebachiensis, assembly GCA_035222895.1. Taxonomy (NCBI): domain Eukaryota; kingdom Metazoa; phylum Echinodermata; class Echinoidea; order Camarodonta; family Strongylocentrotidae; genus Strongylocentrotus; species Strongylocentrotus droebachiensis. Next base: position 20,598 of record JAVYIG010015916.1, on the reverse strand, counting down.
GTATCGCTCTGATCCTCAACCTCATCTTCTATCTCCTCCTCCTCCTCCACCAGATGAGCGGGCAGCTCACGGATCGGGCTCGGAGTGTCATCGTCAAACTTGGACTTGGCATGGACATCTGGAACAGGATCAAACCAAGGGAGAATGTCAACCATTACATTTATGTGAGAGTATCTATCATCACAATCATCAATCTGATCAAATAGACACTATGGCCTGAATTCACAAAGGAGGTTTAAATCTTCATTTACATAACCCATGGTTTAAATCTTCATTTACATAACCCATGGTTTAAATCTTTATTTACATAACCCATGGTCTAAAATTAGCGCAAATTAAGCATGAGACAGTCAGAGGTCCAATATTAGATGTGCGTAAGGCAAGGTACGCTCCATTTGCACTCAGTTTAAACCATGGGTTATGTAAATGAGGGTTTAAACCACAGGTTAAATTCAAACCTCCTTTGTGAATTTGGGCCTGTAAGAAAAGTAGTTCAGAGTATGTAAAAATCAATCAATCGACAACCAAAGTAGCAATAGAACAATTTTAATTCATGAATTCAATATATCAGTGCTAAGTATTTCACTGCTCAGCTTTGACCAGGGTAATAATGTTTGCACACAAAGAGAGTTATGGGGTGACAGACATGAGTGCTATACAAGAAGCCACCATTCTTATAATTACTACAGTGAAACCTGTCTATAAAAACCACTCAAGGGAGAAAAGAAAAGTGATCTTTATAGGCAGTAGGTCTTTAAGTACAGGTTCGATAAACCATTTTCAAGGGAAACACAAAATGTGGTCTTTGTAGACAGGTAGTCTTTCTATACAGGTGGTCACCAAAGTAGGTTTGACTGTTCCATTATTATCAATATAGCATTTTGTCTCCATGAAGAGGCTTAGATCAACTCAAAATGAAGTTTCAGGTCACTTTTCCACACCTCTTTTATAAAAGTAAATTGACCAATTCCTTTAAAAAGGACACCTCCGATCAATATAGTACAAGAAGGATCTTCAAATATATATCTCTCTTAAAATGTACACCTTACTCATTTTTAACGGATAATAAATCTCATCAAACTATATGAAAAGAATGCAGAGTATCAAAGCTGTGACATCATAAAAATCAAATTTTGGAATTTCTCTTTTTTTTCTTCATTTTCCGAAAGAGCATAAAAAATAATGTCCAAATGTTGAAAACCAATTGAATATGTTAAGTGTTGGCTGAGACATGACCATCTGGATAAATAGATTTCCTATAGGAACTAGTGTTATATTGCTCTGGTTCGTTATGTTATGACTTTTGATACTATTGACCTTTGATACTCACAGATCTTAGAGGAGTCTGTTTCCTTCTCCTGCTTGACCTTTGCTTTCTCCTCTTCTTGCTGCATCTCCTCATGGTCAGCCTCACTGACCGACTTCTCACTCTCTTCTTCTGTGGTGAATGACAAGACAAGGTCATGAGTATGTGACATGACAAGGTAATGAGTATGACAAGCCAAGGGGTAAACATGTGAAGGTTCATTCACTTTGTTTAAGATAGTTTATTTCTATATATAGGTTCACAAGTTCTTATATCACATCCACAAGTAAAAGTTACCTGTAGCAGTTTCGATGTCTAGAATATTCAAATATTCAACTACCAGTATTCAAATTTGTATTGTCCAATGATTGGAAATTTGGTTTGTTTGCATGTCAGTACAAGATTACAGATTATAAACATCAATAAGATACAAATGGATACAGAATAGAATATTTGACTTGAACATAGGTAACACAAAATGCAGACAAAAATTCAGACATCTTCCTCAAATTGGCCGCTTACTTCAGTCTGCCAAATCACGTCTGAACTCTAGACGTTGAAAATGTTTAGGGTAATTTTTACTTTTGGATATGATAAAAGAACTTTCAAACCAGTGTTACAACCATCTTGATGAAACTCTTCCATAACTGCTATTTTAAGTGTTTAAGTTGTCTTTTTTAAAGCTATTTGAAAGGTGGTGCACACTTATTGAGCAACTTGTCAAGTAAATGCATGGCACCACAAAACAAAGAATGTGGGTTGGACACTGAGATATGATTACTCTATATAAATTGGCTTCTGAAATAAACAAGAGGCAATAGGGCCAAAATCCAATGTGGCCAGAGATGATGCGTACATTCGAGACTTAACAGAAAACTCAGATATAAAACACGCGTTATCAGGCCAAAATTTATAACAAATTCAATGCTCTCACTACATCACTGGTACAATATGACTTCACCACTGTTTGGAGGAAACGGCCATTCAGATTGGTTATGAAAGGTTTTAGTTATCTATCGATTCCTGATTTTTGCTTGTACAAATGAAAGATGGTAGACATCTTAAATCTTTAGCAGGGGAAAAGCGAACTTGGCAATGAGAATTGGGGAGTTAGTCATGCACCAGTCTTACAGCACTCATTGTTTATTTTGCTTATCTTAGTTTACAGGGTCAAGAAATCACCAGCCCTTAATAATGATGAGGAGCGTTTCACAAAGACTAAGATCGACTTTAAGTTGGACTTAACTATGGCAGGCCATTTATGCTACTGGTTGCTCTCACTATTGGTCTCTCAATTATGATCTTAAGATAATATTTTTTCCTTCAATAATGAACTATCAAAAAATATAAATTATGTAGATTTGTGACCATGATTTATATGACCCTTGAGAAAAAAATGCCAATGCCAATGAACTAGTGGCATGAAGGGCCTGTCCTAGTTCAGTCCAACTTAAAGTCAATCTTAGTCTTTGTGAAACACCCCCTGGAAGTTATATCACTAGCAAATGACTTCTGAAAAACAAGAGGAACGCAGTCAAAGTGTACTTCTAGGAGAAATGTAAAAACACGAAAAAATGACATTACCTGATTGGGATCCAGAATCAGAGTCTGATTCTTCTTCTTCACTCTCCTCTTCTTCCTCTTCCTCCTCCTCTTCCTCCTCTTCTTCCTCTTCCTCTTCATCATCAGAATCTTTATGTTCACCTTCCTGTAAAAACAAAAAACACAAAGAGATGTATCCCCTTTAAAATACATATACATCTAGGCCATGCTTCAGTTATCTACTTTTTTTATTTTTTTAAAAATATTTATTTCGGTTTAAAAAGACATATAAATATACATGATTCAAAGGTCCAAGGACCAATACTGATCATGTTTACAAACACTGTAACAAACAGTTCTACAAGAAACTTGCTCTCAACCAATCAAATTCAATGATTTCAAGAGCAAAATTAATCAATATTGCAATTCAACAGAGAACTATACAGTGCGTCCCAGAAAAAACAAAACCTAGAATTGTCGATGTTTTATCATAACTTAATCATAATTATAGAAAATAAATTTTGACACATATTTGTAAAGCTTAGATCCTCCTCTTTCATTTGATGCATATTTCTCGCATGAGTGATTAAAAACAATTTGAAGAGGGTATCAAAAAGTCATTTTTAGGGCGGTATCTGAATTTCAAAGAGAAAATCACATTTCTAGAAAGTTCATTTTCTGCCCTTTCATATGACACCTCAATCAGGAAAAATGAGCCAGGAATAACAAGGTTCTGTTTGTTTAAAGTAATGCTTGCATTTCCATAATTTGATTAAACGAATTCATTTTCACTGGCTGCCTGCCGTAGGAACAAGGAGAGTTGACAAAAGACTTAACTTCGTTTCGTTGACAATCAACCATGCTCAGAGGACCCCATTGCAGGTCTTACCTCTAAATCTCCAGCTGAAGCCTCTCCTTCTTCAGCAGACCCTTCTTCCTCTGAGCTGGAGGCTTCTTTGATCTCCTCTACTTCTTCCTCTTCTTCTGATTCAGACTCTGCCTCTGTAGCAAAATTTAGATTTCTTTGATTAAAGTACTTGTGTCATTTATGAGTTAATAATAATAATAATAATATTCCGCTTTTATATAGCGCTTAATACAAATGTCTCTAAGAGCATTACAGATTTAATTACCCCCCGTCATCGGATTCAATACTTGCCCGCACACAATAGTAACATGGACTATTCCAGTAAACAAACGTTTGTTGTGAACAAAGATTTATAATAATAATAGCCTAATAGTCCACTCCAAATTTTATTAAACTGTAACGGAAGTTCTTTTTGCTCAATTGATCGTGAGCCCGGCAGCCACTGAGCAGCGCCAGATCGACGTTGCTCTATCCCTTATTGTTGAACGCCAATCAAGGTAGCAACAACTCCCATCTTTTAACATCTTTTGGTATGACGCGGCCAGGGTTCAAACCCTTGACCTCCCGGTTGTGAGGCGGACGCTCTACTGACTGAGCCAACGCTCATATATGGAGTAGGAGGGTACTTGATTGGGGACACCAGGGCCCCATTTCACAAAACTTGTCATCAGTGACAAATGACAGTTTTTGTTATAATCTACTGAAATGCTTGCTTCTGATTGGTTATCAGCAGATCTGTCACTGATTTTTGTCATTTGTCATTGAAAAAAGACTTTGTGAAACAGGTCCCTGGTGGTTTTATGCAAATAACCTGGAGCTTTGAAGCTTCATATAATCTGAATAGTAAAATGACTTTAAATATTTAAAAGAGAGTCATGACAGGGCCTAAAATCAGGCAATAGCATGAAAACTGATAACCTAAATTTGATGATTTTTTTTCCACCCTTACCTGAAGATTCCTCTTCTTCATCGTCTTCCTCTTCATCGTCCGATTCTTCTTCTTCTTCCGATGACGATGCATTCTCCTCCTCAACCTCATGCTTTTCTTCTATTTCTTCTATTTCTTTCCTCTCATACTCCTCCTCCTCCTCCTTCTCCTCCTCTTCTTCTTCCTCCATCTTCCGCTCCTCTCTTCTCTGACGTTCTTCACTATCTTCTTTCCATATTTCTCTCTCGTTTGATTTGGAAGCTTTGGAAGAGGATTTGGATCTTCGTTGGTCAGAGTCGTGCTCCGATTCCCGCTCTTCTTTTCTTCTCTCATCCCTCTTTCTTTTATCTAAAACAATGAGATGGGATAAAATGTAAACCTGTATTCAAGCCCTAGTTTGGCATGGAGGGATTAGATTTCCCTGCAAGGTCACTGGCAGGTGGTTATCTCATCAATCAGCTCTCAATTACATAAGAAAAAGGGCATCATGGGGGATCAACGAGTACCGCTTAGGCATTGTTGGCTGTATAGAGGGCGCAAAGTAGCTGTAAGTAGTGCAGTGGGGCTTTTAACGACATGAAAAATCCACTGTGATCCGGTGATGATACCAGGTTTATAAATTTAAAGGAAAACAAAGATGACATATTGCTATTAGCCTGATGATACCAAATATATTTAACTAAATTTTAGATTTGAACAATGGCAGACAATTATAGGTACCCTGCAACTTATCAATTAAACTAAAGAAGAAGCTATGATTAATTGACTTGGGGAGCTTCCAAACAATGAAATTGCAGCTACTATCACTACGTTAAAACCCTCTTAAGAGTTTAAGGCGATGTGAAAAAAGAAAAAATAATATCTAAGATCATAATTTTAAAGTTTTTTCCCTCTAATTTTACATCTTGTTCAAGACTTTATAAGGGCATAAATTGCCTACTGTAGTATAAGTCTCAATCTTAAATAAAGCTTAAGCCAAAGTTTACAATGTAAGTAACTTTTTTTCATCAACAATTAGCTATCAAAAATATAAATTCTGTAGATTTGTGACGTCCCTTGAGAGACCAATGGTGAGAGCAACCAGTGGCATGAATGGCGTGCCATAGTTAGAGTACAACTTAGTCTCTGTGAAACACCCCCCTGGTACACTTGACCAGTATAAAAAAAAACAGAAAAAGAAACCAAAATCAAATCAAAAGTATATTACCATCCCTAGATGATCGATGTGGACTTCTATCTCTATGAGATGTGGATGGATCTGATCTCTTTGACCTTGAGTCTCTGTCTTCTGATCGATTACTTCCTCCCGACGTCCTCTCTTTGCTACTTGGTCTTGAGCCTGTATTACCAGAGGGTTCAATTATAGGTATCACCTTCAGTGAGTGACATCATTACAGGTAGAACATGTCTCAATTAGTTAGTGTATGGATATATGCATGTAATGCAATTTATACAGTTCAAGCTTGGATATTCACGAGGCATTGTTTGCGAGAGTGCAAAAGTCGATTTGCACCCAAGTTGCTTGTGTGATGACTCGTGTTTATCCAAGCGTGAAAACATACCACACAAAAATTATACCAAATGATTTGGGATAAAACACTCTTTCATAAAATATATAATCAGCAATTTTCTAGGTGTAAACTTTTTTTTGACTCACACTGTATACATGTAAATGTACTTAAGAGCGCTGTGATAAAATTAAAACACTAACTAGTATTAGTGCTACTTTACAGACACACAACAACAACAAATATTCAAAAGGTCCTGAAAACAAGTACATCTTCAACAAAATTTTGAAGACAGCAACAAGTCAGGCTTTTCTTATGTCTAGTAGTAGTGGTAGGTTATTCCAAAGCTTTGGAGCGGCGCAAGTGAAAGCACAATCTTCAAGTGTTACTTTTGTTTTTGTGTGAGGTGGCTAAAGAAGCAGCTTGTCCTGTGTACTTTGTAATTTATAAGCATGTAAATGTGAATTAAAAGATAATCATTTGGACAAATAATTTGGGGCTTGACCATCCAATGTTTTGTAAACAAGCATAAGTATCATAAATTGAATTTGAATGAATTGAAATTAGCATCAGATCCAGAAAGCAAAATGAATTGATATATTAGTTGTGAGATAAGCTTACCTTCTCTCCTTTCTTCTATCAGTTCATCTCTTCTGGATCTACTCTTCTCTTTACTTCCTTCATGCTTAGTGGAGGAATCTCTGCTCTTCTCTTTCTTCTCTCTATCTCTGGGTCTCTCTTCATGTCTATCCTCCCGTCTTTCCTTCTCACGTTCACTGGAAAACAAGCGGGAGAAAATCAGGAAAACATATCAACCAGGTCTATGACCAATATTCCTGTAGTTTGCAAATCAAATGATGATACACTATTCTTAAAAATCGAACAAATATTACATAACAAAAATAAATCACCATTTGTCATTCTCAAAGAGAGCAAACTAAGAGCTCAAGTCTTCTGACAATCACGATATACTTTAAGATTGTATTTAGGGATTCAATCATACCTTAAACTTTCCAACAAAGATGGTCTTTCCCATTATGCTCCCATCTTATGACAGCCAAAGGAGGAGTAACTCTGTGTAATTGCTATTTTAATAATGAGTTTAATAATGCCCTAAGAAAATGTCATATGTGATTAAGCACATAATCACAAACTATCTCATAAACAAAGTAATTATGATAATTGTTACCTATCTTTCTTCCCTTCTCTTGGTTTTCTCTCTGTCTCCTTCTGTTGTACTCTGTCTCCTACGACTGTAACTTGTCTTGTATCGTCCCGTCTATCAACGATCATCTGACGGAGATCAGGCTGGTGACTTTGACTACTAGAACCTGAAGGTCGTACATCCTCATGATGGCTATGACCAACAGAGGGCGCTGCTCTTGAATCTTCAGGAGGCTCCTTGCGTGATTTCTTATCTTTGTCCCTGCTGTTGTCGTCGCGATCTCTGTCTCGCCGTCTCTCCCGGCCTCTGTCTCGATCTCGATCCCTATCTCGGTCAGAATCCTTGCTCCGAGACGGCTTGCCCTTCTCTGCTGATCTCGATCTCTTTGCTGTAATGGTATAAAGCAATTATTATTCATCAGCACAGCAAGGATTATCATTAATAAAGCAAGGATTATCATTAATAAAGCACTGTGGAAGTGGCAAAAAAACATTCTTTTCTTTTTATCAAAATACAAATATTCCATTCAATATGAATTCCTGCATCATGATTCAATAGGCAGCAACAACTGAACAGATAAAATGCAGTTTAAACCCCTCTTAAATAAAAGGCATTCACAGATATGTATTCAAATTATAAACTGTAAAACTGAAATGTATCTCAAAATGATTGTTTGTTTAAGGGGTTAGGCTCGACTAGCACATGTGCTATTATCTGGCCCCTTTTACCAACCAATAGTTTCTCTTCCTGTATATGTAAATTATTGTATGAAATGTATGAAATGTATTGATGTTGGTAAATAAATCAAATCGAATCAAAATTATTTTAAAATTGTCTAAACATTTCATTACCAAATTTTGACAAGCCTCTTCATGTTTCTTCATCAAATTACATTGATTTGTTATTCTCTAATCTTGTTATTCTACTTTCTACATTCTTCTTGGTAAATAACTTGGACTCAACTTTAAATATCTATTTAGGCATCTTATACAGTTTTAATGCATCTACAACGTCATCTCAGCTAAATACCCATTACATGCATAGTCCATACACATACTCTAACTTAGACATCAATAAAGTTTTTAAAAAAGAAAAAAAGAAAGAAAGATGACATTTCCAGGCATATAAAATACAGGGATGAGACAGAGAAATTCCCTAACAGAAGGAAGATTAAATGGGGGTCCAACGCCCCCTGGTGGGGGTTAAAGGGGACCGTGCCCCCGTTGTCAAAAAACTTAGGAATATATTTACTTAAAAGGACACATCTTCCTTGCATTTCAATTCTTAATTTGTGACCCGGCACCACAAAACCACCAAAAAGTTGCAAAAAATTATTTTCCTGATTTCATCTGATTATGAAAGAAGAAGTTCTCCTCATTAAAATGGTATATTACTTGTCCAAATTGAAGCTTCCTAACCCTTTCAATTTAGTGAATGAAAAGAGCTGGTGAGGGAGGTTACTGGTATTAAATTGTGAGAAAGGGAGCTTTAAAGTTTGGGGCTATTCAAGCATGCGGAGCAAGCAAACCACAGGGAAATCAATAGAAGGGTGAATCAAAAGGCCATAGCAACCACTATGAAGAGATTTTCAGATTAGGCTGAAATTTGGCCTGATGGTCAAACATAGTCTGTTCATTATGTTTCTGAGGTTTCAATGTGTGGACTTAAGTCTTTTAAAATTTATTATGTTGTAAATGTATAGAGTTGTAATTGGACAGATTAAGTGAACTGCAACATAGTGCCGAGACACCTGCACTAGACAATGCCTATTCATGGTGGACCCGGAGTCTTTTTGTTCCCCCTTACATAACACTGCTTGTCACCTATCTTGTTTTGTATACATCTGGGCAATTATTTGTAACCACATTATGAACTTGCTTTATACTTAATTCCCATACTGTTTTCTTTCTCACAGGAGGTTCAAAGTATTTTTACTATGACTGCGTTGGTGCACCCCGGTACCATCCCACGGCTCTGCTCACGTACAAAACCTGGCATTGTAACGACGTTGTAGACTTTTTCGCAACTTGTCACTCTCAAATGTATAAAATATAATAATGTTCTTACTCTTGATCAACAAATTCTGGATATGTGATGTACAATCAAGCTACTCGAAGTCGTTAACGGAGAATATAAGACGAACGCAAATCTGGAACTCGGATGTGAAAGCGGATACAAACAAAATGGCGCGCCGCACTGATTGCTATAACCGACCAATCACAGCCCGCATAACACGACCCGTTGGCAACGACCGACCATTTCCGGACTACGATAATTTCGCTCGGGAAAAGTGATCAAATTTTGGAAGAGACCGAAGGCTGTGCGAAAAAATCTGGTCTAGAAAAACCGTTTAAAACACATCTTCTACTATGTTTTAGACTTCCAAATTTTGATACTAGGTACAGAAAAGACCACTCTTTCAGAAAATGCAAAAAAACAAAAATCTATTTTTTTTCACCTAAATTGACATTTTAGCTGATTACGGAGAATCGCTGGTTGCGACTTTTTGTTGGTTTTGTGGTGCCGGGTCACATTTGAGAAATATTTGTTACCCCATCTTGCTTAACTCTTAAGCTGCCCCCATACAATTCACCCAGTGCCACAGTGCTAATCCCTATTGTGCTATTGTGCCAGCCACTAATTCCCTGAGTGCCAAGTTAATTTAGGGTTGGTTCAAGTGCGTGTAGTTTAAATTGTTACTATGTTTGATCCACTATGACATCTCATCCGCATATTGTATTAAAAAACATTGTACATTTAAGTTGTAGGAAATTAAACCCTCTTTCTGTTGATACCAATATCATTTCATGAATCTTTAATTTTGGTAAAGTAAATAAGCACTATCAGTGAGTTGTCAAACCAATCCGTTGCCTCATTTCCCGCACACAATCTGAGGGGCCATGATCAAAACTGACAAATTTGATGATAAACTATCGCAATTTTCTCAGGAAAATCCAATGTAACGGTATATGTGAAGCACGCAAAATCAAAGCAACAATAAACCCCCTACACAAATACCCTAAGCATTCATGCGTGCACGCAATGCGCATCGCACAATAGGCATAAACAATTAGCGTGTGTACTTATGCACGAAAATGTGTCCGTTTCATGCCAGCGAATGAGAGTTTATGTGTGCATGGCAAGTCACCAGTAGACCGATTATGTAAGCGTGGCACGCCAGCGCATGCACAGATCAGTGTTCTTGGCACGATAAGAGTTAAAGGGACTCTATAACATTGTTCAGGTGAGAGAAAAATGCTGCTAAGGTAGCGAGGTCAATGCTAGATGTACAAATGATAATCTAAAAGTTGATGTCTTTTTTTCTCTGAGTAGACACAATGCTGAGGCAGTGGCATGAATGTTCCACATCTTGCCCACCCCAGACCATGAAGGCATGCAACTCAACTCACTTTTCTTTCTGTCCTTATCTCTGCTATGTGATCGAGCATGCTTTCTCTTCTCATCTTTGCCGTGCCTGGTGTCTTTAAGTGAGCTTGGTTTGGCCTGTGGAGGCTGGATGTTCAGGGCGTCATCTTCATCGTCGTCCACCCTGTCACAAAGGAAGATTCACATACGGTATATATCAGAGTCTAATAGCATCTAGGAGATTTTTTTCTTCAAGATTCAAGATTCAAATTTTATTGTCCATGTTTAAAAACACAGAAATTTGGCCTCCACTGGCAAAAGATAACAATAAACAACCCAAGAGTACATGATTGTGCACAAACCAAAACATCAATTAGATTTTCAAACAAAATTGAATACATTATATCAAACGTAAAGACCTACGCTAAAAAAGAGGAGATAGTAGAGTAAGATGATAGACCGAAAAAGAATGCAGGAAGAGTAAGATGATAGACCGAAAAAGAATGCAGGAAGAGCAAGAAAGAACAAGAACATAGGTGAGGAGAAGAAGAGAGAATAAGAACCGCTCATCCATCATCCATCCTGTGATAACAAAAGTTTGGATGACTTATCACATAGATTTTGTGCTTCTCCATCCTAAAATGTGATAACCTTGCCTGCTCAAAAGTCATCCTGATCTTGTGAGGGTAAGGCACATTGAGTCAAGCTTTAGACAACTGTGAACTCTCATATGAATGAATTGAAATATTAGATACGTTCTAGGTACACATAAAGCATTCATCAATTAAAAGTTATTTCTTCCTACAAAATAAAAAGAGGAAAAAGGGCTCTTTTCTGCTTATATGAAAAGAAAAGAAAAACATGTAATACTGAACAGGAGATATCAAATACAAATAATTTATAACTTGAAAAACGATAGCTGAAGAAGGAGTCTAAATGTTCACCTAGAGGACTAAAGAGGGTAAAATTTCAGTGAACTTTGAAATCAAAGTCTACGTGCATAGGCTCCTGTTTATAGTTGGAATGTTTAGAGTCAGGAATATCCTTTTATTGTTTTATTGGTAGGGGAGGGGGAGTGGAGGGGAGGGGGTAGTAAGGCAGAGGCCTGTGAGTATTGGACACATTAGTATTGAGGCCTTTTGAAATCAAAGAGCTCTGTTGGGGACAAAAGTAGATTTCTTACTTTTCATCTCCTGATGAGACGTGACGTTGTCTTGGAGCTTTCTCTTCTCTGACCATCTCTTTCCCTGGATCCTTGCTTTTCTTCTTCTTCTCCTCGTCTTCCTTCTTCTTTTTCTTCTCTTCTTTTATCTCATCAAGTGTCTTGACGTGCCACTTTTCCTTTTCATGTTTGTTTTTATCTTTGCGAGAATGTTTTTCTGAGCTTGGCATTTCTGACTTACAGCTCCGCCTCACGTTGCAAATCTATCCCAGATGGACCTGCAAAGCAAATTCATAGAAAAGAAAACGGTGTTGTTGGTGACTCATAAAAGCTGGTTAAAAATGTCAGAGAACATTGACATTCATTACCAGACAATTGACTCTCAAAAAAAATTAAAGACACATACAAAAGTGGGCTCATGGGGAATTCGACATTATTTGTGTTTACCCCAAAAGTAAAACAGGCGTTGTCAATCACCAGGAGTAAGCTAAGCCTTCAGTTTTATAGCCCACAAGTTTTATGTAGATTATCTAGATCTAATCGTTGTATTGTCTTGTCTTTTCACCGATATGGTAAAGTCCTTATTTTAGTTAGGCCTAGAGTAAAGGAGCCGGTTTTCGGCCACTTAAGACAAAATCCTATTTTTTGGACTCTTTACTTCCTATTTATTATCATTTCTTGTTCAAATCATGAAGCAAATATTATTATTATTTAAACAAAAAAAGAATCCCAGAAAAAAATCACGAATTGCCATGACAATATTCATTTCAATTTTCACTGTTTTGGAGCCAGTTATCGGCATAGCGAACCAGTTTTCGGACGCATGTACAAAGTCAATGGGAAGCGCTCGCGCGCGCCGTGCGTTTCCGCGCTGATGTATAGCACAAGCGGGCGGAGCAGGTATCCCACGCCGGAGCTCCCGGGTGCTCGCCTGGCCGAAGACAGGCACAGTGGTGATCGGAAGTTGGAATCTGAATTAGACAGACATATTGTGTGTGCGTGGCGGGGTCCGGCTGCATTGATTTAATACATGCGATGAGATACTTTTGAGCTTGCGACCAACACAAAATCGGGCTTTAAATCTGAAAAATACTTGAAATAAAGCTCATTTTATGGTACCCATATTTCTTACATACACGCGTAAGAAACTCGATTTTTCAGATTTGGGTAGCGGGACCGCCGATTACATCGCTAAAATGTGATATTTTAGGATATATTTTCCATTGCAAATGTGGTTCTTCAGTGACTCTGGCATGGTATGGTATGTGTGGGATATGTGATATGCTATTATGGCTTTTATGCGATGTATTTTAAAGGGATTTTACCATGCATCCAATGGATCGGCCGAAAACTGGAGCTGTCCGATTACCGGCTCCTTTACTCTAAAGCTCGTTTTATGGTACCCAACTTTCTTATGCAGGTGTCAATTGTATGACCCACCCTATGGACCCCGGGGAAGGTGCGTCATGGTTGGGTCATTTACCATCAAGGTGTGACTCAGGGTACCGTCATTTTACTCCTATGGTCAGTCACAATATTGACGGTGGGGTGTGTCGATGTCAGTCACTTTACATAGGTGCGTCACTGAATAAAGTACAGTGTATTCACGGCCGCTAGCGAAGCCCGCAAGCTCGCTAGCGCGGGTGTACTTCGTGAAGTCTAGTCCAACCAAAATGCCGAGTCGGCAAACTTTGCCCCAAATATTTTGGTATTTATATTTGTTAGAATCTCGTAAGCGATTCATTATTTTGGCATTTTACTTTCAAAAAGAAAATGTCAACTCCTCGATCCCGTCGTCCGGCCGGCCGTGTGTGGAGGCGATGCGTCATGTGGCCCTGGCCAGCATGTGCTGCGCTGGTATTTTAATACACACATGTATTGCTGAAAATCAATGTGTTCTTGCAAGCAATTGCCAAATTAAAGAGCGAAATTAATGCGCTGGTCACCGTAACACGAACAATGCAAGTACTATTACTTACGATCATACTTATAATACGATCTTCAAATTGATTTGTAATTGGCACTTAAATTTGTACTACTAACTTTCAGCTCAGCACTCGACAAGCTACAGACAATTTTTTCGCATAGGAAAGCACATGTATCGCAGATCGCCATGCGGTTGGTTTTCTGTGGGTTCAATACGTAGTGATCGGACTGAAGTAAGCGGCGTTTTAAATGCGCTTTTACGTTCGCAGCATCTTACGTGCCTTGAAATGTGTATGTAAAAGCCAGACATTGCGCAGTGCAACGAAACAAACTCATCCATGTGATGAGTGTGAGATCCAAGTGACTTACCGCTGTGCATCACCATCGCGCGCATTAAAAAGACTTGAAGAAATATGAAACAAATCTGACCGTACGTATTCTGTATTTTACTTTGATTTTGATAATAGATCTAGAGCGTATTAATGATAGATTTCAGAAAAGGGAATATTATATAAAAACAAGGGCATTTTATGGCAAAGCCCTGCACCACCATCCCAGTAGATCTATCGTAGATGTCTACTAGAAAACAGAAAACATTGTGCCGTGCACGGTGCAGGTGGGGGAACGGTATTGCAACAACAAACGAGTGCTCATGCCTGGAAATGAGATTAGACCCCGATCGCAAATCAGGAAAAACACGTTCTGTATCATTTCGACCATGTCGAATGTGCGTCAAAATGACAGTCAAAATCAACAACTGGTGCATCATAATTTTGACCGAGGTACCGTCATTGGTAGCCTGAAGTTCGTCATAGTTTTGCCGCATATGTGCGTCATGGTATAGTAAAATCCGACGCACATTAGACAAGTGACGCACCATCCCCGGGGTTCATGGGGTGGGTCATACAATTGACAGGTGCATTACATACACGCGTAAGAAACTTGATTTTTCAGATTTGGGTAGCGGGACCGCCGATTACATCGCTAAAATGTGATATTTTAGGATATATTTTCCATTGCAAACGTGGTTCTTCAGTGACTCTGGCATGGTATGGTATGTGTGGGATATGTGATAGTCTATGCTATTATGCGATGTATTTTAAAGGGATTTTACCATGCATCCAATGGATCGGCCGAATACTGGAGCTGGTCGTTTACCGGCTCCTTTACTCTATATAACATTAGAATCCTCTATCTGAATTCTGAGCTAGAGTAAAGTACCCGGTAATCGGTCAGCTCCGGTTTTCGGCCAATTGGTTGGATACATGGTAAAATCACTTTAAAATACATCGCATAATAGCATAACACATATCCCACACATACCATACCATGCCAGTGTCACTGAAGAACCACATTTGCAATGAAAAATATATCCTAAAATATCACATTTTAGCGATGTAATCGGCGGTCCCGCTACCCAAATCTGAAAAATCGAGTTTCTTACGCGTGTATGTAAGAAATATGGGTACCATAAAATGAGCTTTATTTCAAGTATTTTTCAGATATAGAGCCCGATTTTGTGCTGGTCGCAAGCTCAAAAGTATCTCATCGCATGTATTAAATCAATGCAGCCGCACACCGCGACGCACACACGATATGTCCGTCTAATTCAGATTCCAACTTCCGATCACTGCTGTGCCTGTATTCGGCCAGGCGAGCACCCAGGAGCTCCGGCGTGGGATACCTGCTCCGCCCGCTTGTGCTATACATCAGCGCGGAAACGCACGGCGCGCGCCAGCGCTTCCTATTGACTTTGTACATGCGGCCGTAAACTGAAACGCTCGGCCGATAACCGGCTCCAAAACACTGAAAATTGAAATGAATATTGTCATGGCAATTCGTGATTTTTTTTGGGGATTCTTTTTTTGTTTAAATAATAATAATATTTGCTTCATGATTTGAACAAGAAATGATAATAAATAGGAAGTAAAGAGTCCAATAAATAGGATTTTGTCTTAAGTGGCCGAAAACCGGGTACTTTACTCTAGATCTAATCGTCCGCGAAAATCCTTTTATTTCGGACGAGATTTTGTCCACGTTATCCTTATTTATGCGGACCAGAGCGCGCCCCTACTGATTAAAACAGAAATATATCCTAGAAAAGGTTATTGTTAGATTTCAAGTCATATCTTATGGTTCCAGACAGAGTTCTTCCCCCCCCCAAAAAAAAAAAGAGGGAAGACCAGTCCCATCTATTCATTTTGACGTTGGATCTACTGTTTCCAGTTTTGCTTTCACAATCATGACAATAAAAAAATTCACACCTAGATCTACATGATTCTTCAACCGACTTCCCAAATAAAGAGAGAACTCAACATCTACTCTATGTTATATTTCCATTATGATATTTGAACTAATAAACGTTAGAATAAGAGCTACATACCCAAACATCAAGCGAGATCAAATCGAGCACTGGGACTTCATGCGTAATTCAAACGATGCGCATCACACACAAAGCGGAAAAGTCGTCTAGGTGCCAAAAATCTCATTTCGTCCATGAACATCTTGTCCTATAAGGTTTACCAACCAAAACTGAATAAAATATGTACTTTCCTAAAAACTGTGTGCAATACATTTAACTTATTACCATGTGAATATTATAAATCGATGATGTACTTCTAATGAACAAACCTATCCTTTTTCACTAAAAATTTGAGTTTTTAATTTGAAATATAAACTTTAATTTGCAATTTCTCGTCTACATGTCTTCCTTTACAATGGTTTTGAATAATCACTAAACTCCTGATGTAATTTGAACAACCCATTTTTCTGAAACTCACATTTGAACTCTTTGGTTTTCTGGTTATATATTCTATATCTTATTTCTCTATGTTCATTGTAACTGGCATGTATATTTTGTAATTCTGCATGTTTTTATCTGTGAACTATATCGCAATTCAGCCACCAACGACTGCGAAGATAGTTTTAATAGGCCTTTAATTGAACTAACTATTATGGTGATAATAATTTTAATGGAGGAGGGGAAGAGGAGGAGGAGAGAAGGAGTTAATTAACTGGAAGCTGAAGAGGTGGAGGATGAGGATGAGAAAGAAGAGGATGAGGAAGGGAATTAAGAAGAGGATGAGGAAGGAGAAGAGGATCGAGGAGGAAGAGAAGAGGAACGAGGAGGAAGAGAAAGAAGAGGATCGAGGAGGAAAAGAAAGAAGAGGAGGAGGAATTAAGAGAAAGAAGAGGATGATGAAGAGAAAGAAGAGGAACGAGGAGGAAGAGAAAGAAGAGGATGAGGAAGGGAAAGAAAAAGATCGAGGAGGAAAAGAAAGAAGAGGAGGAGAAAGAGAAAGAAGAGGATGAGGAAGAGAAAGAAGAGGATCGAGGAGGAAGAGAAAGAAGAGGAAGAGGAAGAGAAAGAAGAGGAGGAGGAAGAGAAAGAAGAGGATGAGGAAGAGAAAGAAGAGGATCGAGGAGGAAGAGAAAGAAGAGGATGAGGAAGAGAAAGAAGAGGAGGAGGAAGAGAAAGAAGAGGAGGAGGAAGAGAAAGAAGAGGAGGAGGAAGAGAAAGAAGAGGATGAGGAAGAGAAAGTAGAGGATCGAGGAGGAAAAGAAAGAAGAGGAGGAGAAAGAGAAAGAAGAGGAGGAGGAAGAGAAAGAAGAGGATGAGGAAGGGAAAGAAAAAGATCGAGGAGGAAAAGAAAGAAGAGGAGGAGAAAGAGAAAGAAGAGGATGAGGAAGAGAAAGAAGAGGATCGAGGAGGAAGAGAAAGAAGAGGAGGAGGAAGAGAAAGAAGAGGATGAGGAAGAGAAAGAAGAGGATCGAGGAGGAAGAGAAAGAAGAGGATGAGGAAGAGAAAGAAGAGGAGGAGGAAGAGAAAGAAGAGGATGAGGAAGAGAAAGAAGAGGATGAGGAAGAGAAAGAAGAGGAGGAGGAAGAGAAAGAAGAGGAAGAGGAAGAGAAAGAAGAGGAAGAGGAAGAGAAAGAAGAGGAGGAGGAAGAGAAAGAAGAGGAGGAGGAAGAGAAAGAAGAGGAAGAGGAAGAGAAAGAAGAGGAGGAGGAAGAGAATGAAGAGGATGAGGAAGAGAAAGAAGAGGATGAGGAAGAGAAAGAAGAGGAGAAGGAAGAGAAAGAAGAGGAGGAGGAAGAGAAAGAAGAGGAGGAGGAAGAGAAAGAAGAGGATGAGGAAGAGAAAGTAGAGGATCGAGGAGGAAAAGAAAGAAGAGGAGGAGAAAGAGAAAGAAGAGGAGGAGGAAGAGAAAGAAGAGGATGAGGAAGGGAAAGAAAAAGATCGAGGAGGAAAAGAAAGAAGAGGAGGAGAAAGAGAAAGAAGAGGATGAGGAAGAGAAAGAAGAGGATCGAGGAGGAAGAGAAAGAAGAGGAGGAGGAAGAGAAAGAAGAGGATGAGGAAGAGAAAGAAGAGGATCGAGGAGGAAGAGAAAGAAGAGGATGAGGAAGAGAAAGAAGAGGAGGAGGAAGAGAAAGAAGAGGATGAGGAAGAGAAAGAAGAGGATGAGGAAGAGAAAGAAGAGGAGGAGGAAGAGAAAGAAGAGGAAGAGGAAGAGAAAGAAGAGGAAGAGGAAGAGAAAGAAGAGGAGGAGGAAGAGAAAGAAGAGGAGGAGGAAGAGAAAGAAGAGGATCGAGGAGGAAGAGAAAGAAGAGGATGAGGAAGAGAAAGAAGAGGAGGAGGAAGAGAAAGAAGAGGAGGAGGAAGAGAAAGAAGAGGAGGAGGAAGAGAAAGAAGAGGATGAGGAAGAGAAAGTAGAGGATCGAGGAGGAAAAGAAAGAAGAGGAGGAGAAAGAGAAAGAAGAGGAGGAGGAAGAGAAAGAAGAGGATGAGGAAGGGAAAGAAAAAGATCGAGGAGGAAAAGAAAGAAGAGGAGGAGAAAGAGAAAGAAGAGGATGAGGAAGAGAAAGAAGAGGATCGAGGAGGAAGAGAAAGAAGAGGAGGAGGAAGAGAAAGAAGAGGATGAGGAAGAGAAAGAAGAGGATCGAGGAGGAAGAGAAAGAAGAGGATGAGGAAGAGAAAGAAGAGGAGGAGGAAGAGAAAGAAGAGGATGAGGAAGAGAAAGAAGAGGATGAGGAAGAGAAAGAAGAGGAGGAGGAAGAGAAAGAAGAGGAAGAGGAAGAGAAAGAAGAGGAAGAGGAAGAGAAAGAAGAGGAGGAGGAAGAGAAAGAAGAGGAGGAGGAAGAGAAAGAAGAGGAAGAGGAAGAGAAAGAAGAGGAGGAGGAAGAGAATGAAGAGGATGAGGAAGAGAAAGAAGAGGATGAGGAAGAGAAAGAAGAGGAGAAGGAAGAGAAAGAAGAGGAGGAGGAAGAGAAAGAAGAGGAGGAGGAAGAGAAAGAAGAGGATGAGGAAGAGAAAGTAGAGGATCGAGGAGGAAAAGAAAGAAGAGGAGGAGAAAGAGAAAGAAGAGGAGGAGGAAGAGAAAGAAGAGGATGAGGAAGGGAAAGAAAAAGATCGAGGAGGAAAAGAAAGAAGAGGAGGAGAAAGAGAAAGAAGAGGATGAGGAAGAGAAAGAAGAGGATCGAGGAGGAAGAGAAAGAAGAGGAGGAGGAAGAGAAAGAAGAGGATGAGGAAGAGAAAGAAGAGGATCGAGGAGGAAGAGAAAGAAGAGGATGAGGAAGAGAAAGAAGAGGAGGAGGAAGAGAAAGAAGAGGATGAGGAAGAGAAAGAAGAGGATGAGGAAGAGAAAGAAGAGGAGGAGGAAGAGAAAGAAGAGGAAGAGGAAGAGAAAGAAGAGGAAGAGGAAGAGAAAGAAGAGGAGGAGGAAGAGAAAGAAGAGGAGGAGGAAGAGAAAGAAGAGGAAGAGGAAGAGAAAGAAGAGGAGGAGGAAGAGAATGAAGAGGATCATGAGGAAGAGAAATAAAAGGATGAGGAGGAGAAAGAAGAGGAGCAGGACTCAGTAATGAGGAGTAGAAGGACGAGGAGGACTTGAAGTGGTACCCTGATGATGACGATGAAAAGTAATTTTTACCAGAAACTTGAATAAAATTCCAAAATGTTGATAAAAACAATTTTTTATTTTGCATTTTAATGCACGTCTTTATTGAAATAATAAATGTTGCCAAAATGCCAAATATAATGGTAGGAATCATTTACAGAAACCTCAATTTAATTTTATGAATTCATTGAAGACCGTTTGAAAATTGTTGATGCTGAAAAAGGGCAAGTTTATATATTCGGTTATTGCAATATTGATCTTTTTAAATATTCATGCAATGCTGCATGTTAATGCATTCTTAAGTGCAATATATTTAAACTATGCATGATTGATAAACCGACAAGAGTTATCATCTTCTACTCTTATCGACAATTTTTTTAAATAAAATTTAGTTTGTACATCCCTTCTACTCTAGTATACTTCACACCAGTGGCGTAATGAGCAAAAACGTTTGGGGGGGCTGACAAAAAAAAAAATCCGCATCACCCCACTCTAACATGCAGGCCCCCGCTGAATGTTTCTCAAAGTGGGGTCTAGGGGCGGAGCCCCCGAAGCTCAAGGGGTATGGGCATCAGTGGCGGATCCAGGAATTTCTTACGGGGGGGGGGGGGGGGGCACAAAATGGCATGGGGTTAAATATGTAAAACGATGAGGTGACAGAACGAGGCTTACGGGGCGAGGGAGCGGAGCGACCAAGCGGGGGGTGGGTCTGGGAGGGGGTTCTGGCCCCCCTCCCAGAGTAAGAAGCATTTGCAATTTTAGAACAAAATTAGACGCATTTTCAGGCACTTCCTGGAGTAATATGACGTAAAATTGCTTTCTCCTACCCCTTCCAAGATTAGGGATATTTTGCAATTTGAGAACCACATTTGGCGCATTAATGTCCACCGGCACTTCCTGGAAAAAAACGAGGCCTTCTGATTGGTTAGAAGT
>JAVYIG010015915.1:0-33567 GCA_035222895.1 Strongylocentrotus droebachiensis | reverse complement strand
CATGCAAGACCTTTTTAATGTTTAACAGAAATAGGTTTCAATGTGCTTCCTTTCATTCTTTTCTCTTTTCATTCAACAGACATACTTGCAAGGACTATGAAGTTCTACTTAGCCTCTTCAATGAACCAGACTCCATCTGCTGTAACTGTGACTGCATGGGGATCAAAACCTGTGTATTATAATCCTCATAACATGAAGCTATGGTAACAAACAAGCAACCATTGATAAAAAGCCTGATATGTCCTTGTTGTGTGTGTGAACCACAAAGCAACCATCACTCATAAGGATGTTTTTATGTACACCAGATGTTCATTGTTTCACTGGAAAAATTGTGATTTTGAATCATTTAAGAAATCATGTTTTATAATGCGTTTTATAATATAGTGCAAGTGATGATATAACAGATTCCCTGCAAAAGAAACACGGCTCAAAAGTAGACTAAGCTTTGTTTTAAAAAAATGGGAGAAATTAGTGTAACAAATACATAACATTTAATTCTAATAGTTTTAAGTAGCAGATTATGAGGCTATTGGAGCTTAATATTTGACCTTCAATTTTATAATCGTATTCATCGTGAATTACAATCTTTTCTGTTTTAAGAAAAATAAATAAATTGAACATAATTGTTGATATGTTATATACAATATTCCTTTCATATCTTTTGATTTTAAGTGTGCATACTGTTGGGTTCATTGAATTATACATGGAAAAAGTCTTGAAATAGAACAGTGAGAGAACAGAGAGCGAGCGAGAGAGAGAGATAGAGTAAAAGAGAAAGGGAACCAAATGAGAAAGAACAATTTAATGGTGAGAGAAATAAACAATGATGTGAGATAGTGTGTGTGTGTGTGAGAGAGAGAGAGAGATGGAGATAGGGAGAAAGAGTTGGGGGGGGGGGGGGTTACAGTGCCCCCTTTTTCAAATGCCCCTTTTTATATAGGAAAGTTCCCTTTTAACTTTGTAAGAAGTGCCCCTTTTTCCATAGGTAAAGTGCCCCTTCCCCTTTTCACCTCTGATAAGTGCTCCTTTAATTTTGACACGGGCCCCTTTTCCTTTGACAAGTTTCCATTTCCTTTGCAATAAGTGCCCCTTTTCACTTTTGAGAAGTGCCCCTTCACCTCTGATAATTGCCCTATTTAAATCTGAGAGGTGCCCCTATTAACAAAATTATCGGTGCCCCTTTTCTTTCAACAAATGCACATTTCCTTTATTATAAGTGCCTCTTTTTCATTCTCATAAGTGCTCCTTTTAAAATATGTTCAATGCCCCTTTTCAGGTGCGATATGTGACCCTTTTCACCTCTGATAATTTCCCTTTTTGATACAATTCCAGCAAGTGCCCTTTTTGTTGGTGCTGCCCCCCGCTTTGGAAGTCGCTCCGCCGTCCCTGGACGTCATATTGCTCAAGTTGTTGAGGTGACGCATCCTCTCCACACTGCGCGCATCCATTGTCTTAGCCCATTGTCTTAGTGCATTGTGACGTCATATTGCTCAAGTTGTCGAGGTGATGCATCCTTTCCACACTGCGCGCATCCATTGTCTTAGTGCATTGTGACGTCGCAGCTTCGGTACTGAGCATGTGCAGAAACCGTAACCATGGTGAATAATCCGTGGACTAAGTTAGGCCAGGTTTAAACCATGGATCAGTTAGGCCACCTTTCGAGAAATGAAAATGACTTAGGTCAGCGGCCTAAGTTAAGCCTGGCCTAACTAAACCACGGTTTAACTTAGGCCAGGTTTAACTTAGGCCGCTTTCGAGAATACCACCCAATATCTCTATATACCGTACTTGTTGATAAAGGCTACGTGTATGATTTATGTTGTTGGTGTTTGTTTTTGTTATGTTTTTTTTTAACTGCAATGTTAGAATAAACTCTTGAAAATATGAGAGTATTCCTTTAAAAGAACACATACCATACATTTAATCATAAATAATTTATTTTTTGAAGTCCAGACATTTTCTGTTTAACACTAAACAAAATATTCTTTGTAAGTTTGTTATAATTAGACCAAACAGAGACCAAAATCTTTTTTTTTTAACTGTATTCACATAAATTATCAGAAGTTCATATTCCAAGCAACAGAATAAACAAAGAATATTAATGTAAACTTAGATAATTTTCATATGAATTTCAACAGATACAGTGTATGTTTCATGACTTTCATCAATGAATATTTCCATGAATTCCAAGCATCAGAACAGTAAACTATGATGCTGCCCATTTTTCTGTTAAAAATGTACTGTTCTGGACACAGATGGCAGTATTTCAAAACTAGGACTCATGACATGCAATTTAACAGTTTAACACCAAACAAACAGTGACTGCTTTTTCTGTAGAAAACATGCTGGAAGATCAGGTCAATATAGAATTTGCCCCCCTCCCCCCCCCCCCCCCCCCCCCCCCCCCCAAACAAAAATTTAAAAAAATAAGAAGGTTATTCGCCGGGTTCCTGAAAATTCCTGTAGTGTTTTACATCAGGAACAACATACTAAAAATCTAAGAAAATCGGACCCCCGGAATGTGTTGTGACCATATTTACATTAATATCTCTAGAGCGCTTTGAGAGGGCCTTCGGTCCTGAAAAGCGCTATATAAGAACTAGCTATTATTATTATTATTATTATTAATATTTACACTAAAGCTGTAATTTTTTTAATTGTTAAAATTCAAGAACTTCCAGGGGATCCACCCCCTAGACCCGGCAAAGGGTCTGCCCCTAGACCCCATCCGTAAAGATAGAAGTATATGTTCATGTTTTTCCAAAGACAACCTTTTGTTGGATAAAGTTGTCGTTAGGAGTGTGAGTAGCTGAAGCTTCTAACAAACTTAAAATTCAGTACTGTCTGTAGGCAAGCTTTTGTCCACTCCTGTGGACTAATCACTATTTACACAATTTCTTGCCATCTGCTCCCTCAAAATCATAGTAATATTCCTCTCTGTATATTTTAAATGATATACAAGGTTTGTATGATAATAATATTCTCATTCTCTGTTTATTTGTAAGTATTTCTTGTTTATGTGCTTTGTATCTATTGAAAAGGCGCTTTATACTATTATTAGTATTAAATGTCTATTTTTTTAAAGAATTGTGTGTGTGTGTGTGTATTGGGTTTTTACAGATGTGTATCAATCAGATATGATTTTTTACGTCTGGGGACCGACCTTTAAAACGTCACCATCCGAAAGACGCGATTCAGTTTCGAACCTGCGTCCTCGGCTGAATCAGTTTGTAACTTCCATTGCATTGTTAGCTGGATTACAGGCACACGCTACAATGCCTAGTTGTTCTCTAGACTCTATTACTATTTAAGTCTTTAGTTATACTATACTGAGTAGTCTATTACTATTTATAGATCTAGTCTAGTAGACTATTTTTAATGTAACTATTTTTGTAACTCGTTAGTAAGACCAAGTAAGCTGTCAGACTCCAGACCTAAACTGATCAAAATACTTCTTAAATTGGCTCCGAGTCTGACAGACTATCCAGTTTTCAAAACTTAATGTCACATTTATCACAGTCTTTAGATCGAAACCAGCCAAAAATCTTGAATTCTGGGAAGCCAAGCACCCGGCCCTGCACCTCTCATCTCACCGCACCTACACGGCTCAGCTCCTGCACCGGCTGCCACCGGCACCCCGGGCCACCCCACTCTCTCACTCTCAACACACGGCTCACGAGTGTGTGGCTTCTTTAGCTCTCTCTGACCTCACGACTCACGAGATCGAATCAATGATGCAATCACAATTAGGCCTAACGATTATTTATTTCATACGTTTTGCCGTCATAAATCTTTTTGCATCCTATCATTGCCAAAAGCTAACGTTATAATAGATCTAGACCCCTATATCAATATTTAACATCATGTTTGATTGTTTGATAAACATAAACCGTTAGGATACAAGCACAGCAAGGTCAGAAGTTTAACGGTTCGTGAATACACGCCATCGCCAAGCCACCCGGCTGATCACACTAAATAGCCGGTGCCAACATGACGTTGGTTTTTTCATCGCATGCATGATACAAATTCTATTCAAAATCTTCAAAATCTTCAAAATCTTTCAAACATGGGTTTCAAAAATTGATAAAGGTTAAGATCAAAGGCTCATATTTACTCCTGTGAAAAATCAAATCAATTAACTTACCTAGTTTACCGAAATTACATAAATAAAGCGAAAAATACACTGATCCAGACTGAAATCCCAGTTACTATATTTTAGACATGCAAGCGCATGCGTATACGCTCGGCTAGGCTTCGGGCGATCGCGCGCGAGCGATTCATTCTAAATTTTATTTTCTTATGATAATTAGGTACCGGTACTGGCCAATCGGGATATAGATGAATTATTCATTTGGGGGTCAACCGCACGCTCGACCAATGAAGGATGCCATTAAAATAAATATTGTACCAAATATGGAAAACGATCACACGCGTTTCACACATGTTCGCAGCATGTACTAAGAACGACGTTTGAGAGGAAAATAATTACGACTTAAAGAGAGAGCAAACTATCTCTTTTATCTCTTTCTACCCCAGCATTCTAAAAAGGAGCACTATATTTTTCCCAATTCGATATTTAGCGCCGAATCAGCCAGCCGGTGAATAAGCGGGGGTGGGGGGAGAACATAATTTGTTTTCCCTGCTCAACGGGGGGAAGAGGAGGGTAGTGAGCCATGGGGAAGGGCCCCGTCCTCTTCTTTTTCTTCAAAAAAGGTTAAATTTACCTGTTTTGGGGGCCAGGGGAGGCCCCCCTCCCTAGATCCGCCACTGATAGTAGTACATGGAGAAAGCCATTGTACACAAAAATAAATTCAATTCAAAATCAATTCAAATTTATTTTATTGGTCCAAAAGGAAATTTGTTTCGTTAACATGCATCATTTACCGGGAAAAAAATACTCTAAAAGAATTTTCAATTCCAAGCAGACATTGTGTTCATGATCGTTCTAGGACACCCCCCCCCCCCCTTCCCTGGACAACCACCCCTGGGATAACCACCCCTAGGACAACTACCCCCTAGGATAACTACCCCCGGACAACTACCCCAAACACTACCCCTAGGGCAACCACCCTCTAGGACGACTACCCCTAGGATAACTACCCCGGGCAACTACCCCCAGACAACTGCCCCTAGGACAACAACCCCCTGGGACAACTACCCAAGGACAACTACCCCCAGACAACTACCTCCTAGGACAACCCCCTGGGACAACTACCCCAGGACATACTACAGACAACTACCTCCTCGGACAGCAACCCCACGGACAACTACCCCAAACGACAACCATCCTCTAGGACAACTACTCCACGGACAACTATCCTAGGGGGTAGTTGTCCGGGGGTAGGTGTCCTATAGGGGGTAGTTTACTGGGGGTAGTTGTCCGGGGGTAGTCGTCCTAGAGAGTGGTTGCTCTAGGGGATAGTTGACTGGGGTGGTTATCCGGGGGTGGATCATCCAGGGGGTATATAGGTGTAATTTTAATTTTTAAACGGATCCATAACCTGGCACCACCATCTCTATGTTCGAAAATATTTGTTAAGGAAAGTTTTTATTCTTTACGCAACCACAAATGTATTCTTCACTTAGGCACACCCCGGACAAACTTTCTTAAAAATAGCTCACTTTATATTGGTATCAAAGTGTTTAATGAACTCCCAGAGCCAATCCGCTTAGCAAATAACATAAATATTTTCACCAGATTGATTTCTCAATTATACACCAACCCTTTCTAGTTTCATTAATTATATATATATTTGTTTCCCCTTCTGTTTAACTTGCATTTGTATTTCTTGTGTTGAACTTGTATTATATTTATTTTGTTTAAATTTGGATTTTTTTTTTCTTTCTTTCTTTACATTTACCTATTTTATATTATGTATTTGTTATTGTTTAATTTTTGTGTTTTATCTGTTTATTCATATGTATTTTAATGTACCATGTACGGACATGCTGAAAAACAGCTTTGATAAGCTGCAGGCATGTTTTTTAATCACCGTATTTAAATAAATAAACAACAACAACAACAACTAGAACCATTTCAAGCACTTTGGAAGAGACAATAATTATCGTTGTGGTTATTATCATTATTTTCCTTAAATACGATGAAAATCATAACATATTCACCATGATTTTGATGAAAACGCTGTCTTGTAATATATTATTTGTAAGACTGAGAAGATGATGATGATGATGATAATAATAATAATAATAATAAAAATAACAATAATGATAATATTAATAATGATCAAGAAATATAATACTAATGATAGAATTATAATTATAATAATACATTATACAATGCGTATTGAATGCATATCACATCATTATGGTCAAGGCGCAGTAAAGGAAAGTTACAATAAAAAAAGTTAAGTCACTAGACTCTCTCCATAGGCCTACGGGAGGGGGGGGGGGGGGGAACGACCATTTTTTTCCTTCTGTGCCCCCTACTGAAAATAATTGTGGCCACGTCTCCTCGGGGACCATAGTTTCGAACTAGACCATCTCATGGCATCTTTGTATATTGTAGACAATTATCGTGAGTAAACGTAAATAAATTTGTGCAAGCGAGGACGTGGTAGCCACAAACAATATTGTTTGATATGTTATAATGGGACTGCCCTAATTTTAATACCCCCACTCCCTCCCCCCTCCCACCCCTCCTCCCCTATTTCTGACTATACCGGGTATAGTGATAAAGATCTGACAAATCGCACAATGGGTATGAGGACCAGAATAAGAGTACTGAATTGTTACATCTACCCAATACTTATGCATGGTAGTGAAACATGAACTTTAGCCTCTGATACTAAAAAGCGTTTGGAAAGTTGCGAAATGTGGTTTTTAAGAACAATGATGAAAATCCCTTGAACTTACAAAGTTAGTAATGAGGAAGTTCTTAGACGAGCTGGAGTTCAAAGGAAAATGATATGTGAGATGTATTGGGCAGTTGAGGTTCATGGGTCGCATTACACGTAAAGAAGACCTCGAGGATCTTGCTTTAAATTAAATTAAATTTTTATTTTCCATTAAAAACATAATAATAACATAATTAATACATACATGTACAACAACAACAAAAAACATTGGAAGGACCCTAAGGAAACAAAGCTTATTAGGAGGGGCCCTGTACAAACATAAAGACATAATATTTGAAGAGCGCTTTCAAGCAATCTATATCTCCCCATATACTATCTCACGTTCTTTTTCTTTTTCCTTCCTCTCTCTCTTTGCTCTCACCTCTCTCTTTAGCCATTCGATTGGGGGAGAGGGGGGGGGGGGGGGCAGATAATGAGAAGAGTCATTCCTCTCGATGTCCCTCAGGCTCCCTCTCTCCCTCACGTAATTCTTTCATTTATGATCTTTGGCTGTGATAATATGTTGATGAATAAATATCTTACCTTGCCCTATACATTATAACACACACGCGCGCGCACACACACACGCACACACGCACACATACACATTCTACCTCTCTCTCTCTTTCTCCATTTCTCTCTCTCTCTCTCTCTTCTCTCCACTCTCCCCTCTTTCCCCATATGCGCTCCCTCATCCCTTTATCTCCCTCTCTTTTTTGTTCTTTCTCCCTCCCTCTCCCCCCTGCTTTCTCTCTCTCTTTTTTTCTCTATCTCCCCACATCTCTCTCTCTCCCTCTCTCTCTCGCCCACTCGCTATTAAGAATTATATGAAGTGACACAGAGTAGACTTTGCGGAACTTGAAGCTTTTATTTTTAGCATCTTTACATTTGCAGCGTAACATAAGAACAAAAGTAGATATTCATCATGAAACATAGATATCAGAAAGTGAATGCAGTAATGAAACAAGACAAGTTGACGAAAGTCTTTAAAGCAATTAACACGTCTATGAAGCTACTGAATACAGATTTCGTTAGAACCAATTTAAAGAACTCAGAAAATTAACATATAGCCTATTCCTAAAACATTCTGGAAAACACAACAGTAGTTTTTAAAAAAACTGTTATTTAAAGATAAACAGTGCAGTATTTGAATAATAAGAAGAAAGTAAGCAAACAAGAACTTAAAGAGCTACCTTTCAATCAGTTGGAAATATAATTCAATAACAAGTTTTGTAATCAAATAATTGCAAAAAATTAAAGCAGTAGCGAAAAAATACATGTACAGTATGTTACGTAATTGTGGACAGTTAAAAACAAAAATCATTGTTACAGTTTGGAGAAATAAGAAAATAATTAAAAAAATGGTTAATGAGATATTATACCAATTTCACACAATATATAACATATACAGAATAATTAGAAGATAAAATGCAAACAAAAACTTATACCCCCTTCACATACACGGATTTTCCTTACGAGTCCTTACGGATCGACAACTCGTAGTCAATCGCAAGCATCCGTAAATAACTCGCTGGTATCCGTAAATAGCTCGTCACAACTCGCAACAACTCGCAGACACTCGTAAGGATCCGTGAAGGGAGAGGCAATTTTTTTGACATGTCAAAAATCTTCTTACGATTGTCCACGGATTTATTTGACCGTAAATAACTCGTAAATAGGTCGTAACATTCCGTAAGTATCGTAAACCGCTCGCATCAACACCTTACCATCTGTAAACTGCTCGCAAGAATCCGTAAAGGACTCGTAAAGATTTCTTTAACGATTTGTTTCGGTTGGTTTACGATTTGTATACGGATTATTTACGGATTACTTACGGATTATTTACGGATTATTACGAGTGCTTACGTGTTGTTTACGATTTCATTCGGGTCGTGTTACAATGGCTTTACGGATTGTTACGAGTTATTGCGAGCACTTTACGTGTAGTAACGAGTACTTTACAAATAGATACGTATACTTTAAGTATTCTTACGTATCGTTTACGTTTTGGGGAAAAGGTATAAAAGCTGCAAATTTGAACATTTCCTTTTCAGTTGTTATTTTTTGGTTAAAAATCGTAATGACTCGTAAATACTCGTAACTAACTCGTAACTATTCGTAACAACACGTTAACAGGTCGTTACTAACACGTAAGTTGCTCGTACTTATCCGTGACAACTCGTAACAAATCGTAGAATTCTGCCGTAAGTATATCGTAGTAACTCGTAATAATCCGTAACAAACCGTAAATAGCTCGTAATAACTCGTAACAACTCTTAAATCGGTCGTAAAAGTGGCCAAATTGCAAGGATCCGTGATAGATCCGTGAATTTGTGCGATCCGTAAGGACTCGTAAGAAAAATCCGTGTATGTGAAGGGGGTATTAAGGAGCTACCTTTAAATCAGTCGAAAATATTATTCAATAATACATTTTCATGGTAAAATTATTGCAAAGAATGAAAGCAGTAGCGAAAAAATAATTGTATTGTATGCTATGTGATTGTGGAAAGTTGAAAACAAGATCAGTGTTACAGTTTAAAGAAATTAAAAAATTATTAAAATATTTGTTAGTTCACACAAAATAAAACATATGGTGAAAAAATAACATGCTTTGCAAATTTCATAATATCAGACAGTTCATTTTGAAAGATCAAAGAAATCAGCAAACATTTAAAGGTAAAGTTCTTTCTCTCTTTTAACACTATAGGACGCTACGCCTTTATACACTGCGTACTACAATGTCAATCTGAGTATACAATAAATAATAAATAATTGTGTTTTATCCAACAAACATGTAATATTCTAACGTGGGTTCAAGAGGATAACTTTTAAGTAAAGCAAAGTATGTAATGAAATAAAGAAGTATTTGGTTAAAAGCATACATGATAAAAGTATTACGTAGGAAAAATGGAAATTAACTCTCCTAAAATAAACAGATACAGAATGGGTTTGCTCTCCTAAGTTATACAGATACAGACTGAGTATGCTCTAAGTTATACATAATTTATACAGAATAAGTTTGCTCTGCTAAGTTAAAAAGATACAGAATGAGTATGATCTGCTAAGTTAAAAAGACACAGAATGAGTTTGCTCTGCTAAGTTAAAAAGACACAGAATGAGTATGCTCTGCTAAGTTAAAAAGATACAGAATGAGTATGCTCTGCTAAGTTAAAAAGATACAGAATGAGTATGCTCTCCTAAGTTAAAAAGATACAGAATGAGTATGCTCTAAGTTATACAGATACAGAATTAGTTTGCTCTGCTAAGTTATACAGATACACACTCAGTATGCTCTCCTAAGTTATACATATACAGACTCAATATGCTCTCCTAAGTTATACAGATACAGAATGAGTATGCTCTGCTAAGTTAAAAAGATACAGAATGAGTATGCTCTCCTAAGTTAAAAAGATACAGAATGAGTATGCTCTGCTAAGTTATACAGATACAGACTGAGTATGCTCTGCTAAGCTATACAGATACAGAATGAGTTTGCTCTGCTAAGTTAAAAAGATACAGAATGAGTATGCTCTCCTAAGTTAAAAAGATACAGAATGAGTATGCTCTAAGTTATACAGATACACACTCAGTATGCTCTCCTAAGTTATACATATACAGGCTCAATATGCTCTCCTAAGTTATACAGATACAGACTCAATTATGCTCTCCTAAGTTAAACAGATACAGACTGAGTTTGCTCTCCCCATGCCATGCATGAAGCGACAATCCATTCATGTACACGGTGCGAGTGCATTTCTTCCTTTCATGTTGCAACAAGGCCAACATTTAAGCATAGGGGCATAGTAAGAAATGTCCTTATATGATCCTTCATAATGAATGTAGAACTTTCACTCATTTTTTTTGTCACCAGTTGTCTTTTCAGGTTCGCCAGATTTCTTCTTTAAAAACCGGGGCTGCAGAATGTAATGATAGAATTTCAAGATAGATTCATTCAAATTTGTCCGTTAAAAAGCTATTGAACCAGAATTATCCTTCGGGTAAGGCAGACACCCTTTTCATAATATGGCTTCTCGTATATATAGAAGTTTAATAGTGATATATATATATATATATGGAAAACTAATGCCCACCTCTTTAATTACCTGGTGTACAGATCAATCAATCTTATATCACATTTCAAGACAAATCGTCGATTGTGTATAAAAAGAAAAAATACATATGGAATTTTTCTATATAACTAAGCCTAATTTACTAACAAATATTAAATTTTATTCAATATCCGTACAGGAAATGAACGACAAGGCGAATATCAATGACGCTTAAACGAAATTAATTGCAAAATGACGAAACTTATTTATTTAATTCTACGTTCGCGCCCGGGGATCCTCAATTTGTTATGACTTTGACGAATTTGGATGCAAAATGATGTAATTGAATAGACAAAGTTGGAAAATTAGTGAATTAAAGACGAAAGTGACCATGAGATGTGAAAGATCGCGAAGTTTCGGGAAGAAGTTGAACAATAAAAGTACTAAATTGAAGGAAACGTTTTATAATGGACTGGAAAACATCATATACAGTTCAAATAATTATGTTGAATATGTATTTGAGTAATTAAAAAAATAGGGGACATATTCCATTTTGGAAAGGGGTATATTTATGATATCAGAATAAATTTATCCCTTGGGAAAAATGATTATTGTTGCCTGCAAAATTGTCAACTGGTGGTCGCAATCCCACTCCTAGCTACAATGATTTTGTGATGGTGAAAACAGAGGTATCGGTCATAAGCCTGTCAATCGGGAGAGGTTACCTTCAGGTGCCTTCAAATACTGAGTGATATGAATAGCCTTTCGAATACTTTGATCTTGACAAATAGTAGAGATTATTATTGTAATGAGCTGTGTACATTGTCAAAATCATAACGAAATTGCATTGGTGTTGAAGCTTACCAGTTCTATTGTTTTCAATGTCATCCATAGTCCTTTATTTGGAATTATTTTTAGGTCCCCTTGTCCGAATTCTATGACGTCGTAATTTCCGTGGTACTCATCCTCGATCTCATATTTTGGGTCGGATTTGTTGCTGTCAGGCCAGTCAACCTTTATTCTAATTGGTGTGGCATTCTTTACTTGTTTATACGTATTTGTATCTCCTGGCTTGATGAGTTCTCCTGCACCATCAACGGTTACAAATACGGGCTTAGAAGCACGATTTTTAATGTCAATCCAGCGGTTATTTGTAAAGATTGCAGCTGTCGTACTAGCGATAGCTCCTCCAACAGCCACTACTACCACTCCTGTAACTACTGCCATAGTTGCTTGTCATAGGGTTGCAAGATATTACGACACTGTTAAGAAAATATCTCTTGAGATCAGTTTTTATTTGGAGCAAAGAATAAAAAACTATAATTCCAGAAACAATTTGAACGAAAATATGATGAGTTCAGTTCGAACGACGTTAAGCTTGCCAACAGTTGTATTGTGGCCAACCTAAATGAGCAGCACATTGATCCTTGACAGGCGCTTCAAATGTAATTACGAACATACCCGATACAGTTTTTACATACGGTGAATAACAAAACGGGTAGGTGAAGAAAAACAAGTTGAAATAGGTAAATGCCAATTCATAATTAATGAATAACTTTTTAATACACAATATCCTGATTGAACAATTTTAATCACATTGATTAGATTTTGAGGCAATTGTTTAATATGCACCTGTCATATTTTGATAGTGGCCTTTATCAGAGGTGAAAAAGAGGAAAAGAGGAATTTATGAGAAAGGGGAGGGGCTCTTATCAAAAAGGAAAAGATGCACTTTTCAGAAGGAAAAAGGGCATGTATTAGAAAGGAATATGGGCACATGTTAAAGTAAAACTGGCAATTATCAGAGATGAAAAGGGGTACTTCTCGCTCCTGAAAAGCAGCACTCATCAGAGATAAAATGAGGCAGTTATGATGATAGAAAAGGGGCATTTATAATAAAAGAAAATGGGTTTTTGTTGAAGGAAAAGTAAGACCTATCAGATTTTAATAGGGACATTTATCAGAGGTCAATTTGTAGTGAGAATCATTTTGGTTTGGGGTGACGCGAAACTTTTTGTTTCTGTAAAGGGTGCCGAGACTGAAATAAGGGTTGAAAAACACTTCACTAGACCACGACACCTGTACAAATATATATGTTTCTCAGACATCTTCAAATACAGATTACTATGTTTATCTTTTTTATTTTTCCCTTCCGAACTTTACGCTGCTTGGGGCAGGCTCATTATTAATCTCCTCCACTTACGACTGAAGATAAGAGGATACTGATATTGAGGCAGGCGCGGATCCAGGATTTCTTAGGGGGGGAGGCCCAAATTTGAAATTATGCGAGCCAAATATTGGTACGTAATGGTGACCAGCAGTGACGTAATGGGGGGGGGGGTGGGTGCAGGGAGGGGCGAGTTTTTCCCCTACCTCCTCCGCGAAGCGCGGAAGCTTCGACATTTCAATAAATTATTAAAGAAAGAAGGCGATTCGTTGTACCGTTCCCAAAATTAATCCTTGTCTAAATTCAGTTCCCTCCCCTTTCACGCGAAGCTTTTACGTTTCATTAAATCATTAGAGAAAGAAGACGATTCGTTGTACCGCTCTCGAAAATAATCCTCGTCTGAATTTAGTTTCCCCCCTTCCGCGCGAAGCGCAGAAACTTTTACGGTTCATTAAATCATCAGAGAAAGAAGACGATTCGTTAAGTACCGTTCTCGACTTTTAATCCTTGTCTAAATTCAGTTCCCTCCCCTCCCGCGCGAAGCGCGGAAGCTTCGACATTTCATTAAATTATTAGAGAAAGAAGACGATTCGTTGTACCACACTCGAAAATAATCCTCGTCTGAATTTATTTTCCCCTCCCGCGCAAAGCGCGGAAGCTTTTACGTTTCAATAAATCATTAGCGAAAGAAGACGATTCGTTGTACCGTTATGACTTTTAATCCTCGTCTAAATTCAGTTTCCCCCCTCCCCTCCCACGCGAAGCGCGGTAGCTTTTACGTTTCATTAAATCATTAGAGAAAAAAGACGATTCGTTGTACCGTTCTCGACTCTTAATCCTTGTCTGAATTAAGTTCCACCCCCACCTTCTTGCGCGAAGCGCGGAAGCTTTGACGTTTTATTAAATTATTAGAGAAAGAAGACGATTCGTTGTACCGCTCTCGACTCTTAATTCTGTCTGAATTACAAAAATGTTCTTTGTCTACTCCCTTTTCTTCCTACGTCCTCTTCCTTTTCACTCCTCTCTTTGTTGGGGGGACCACCTCACCCCCCCCCCCCTGGCTACGCGCCTACGGTCAGATGAACATAATATGTTGATACCTTGTCCGCCCCCGGAAGCTCAGGGGTTTTAGGCGTTTAATAACGGTCAGATAAGCATTTTTTGATACCTTATTATTTTGTGACACTGGCAGGACAATATTTGGCGTGGGGTCCAGGGGGCAGAGCCCCCACAAATCAGGGGTTTTAGGCATTAAATTACCGTCAGATGAGCATCTAAGGGCCCGCCTTAGTGCCCTAGGTGGAATCCAGGGGGCAGAGCCCCCGGGGTTTGAGGCATTTAATCATGGTCAGATGAGCATATTTTGATACCTCATTATAATGTGACACTGGCAGTTAACTATTTTTTCTTTCTTGCTCTCTTTCTTTCTATTTCTCTTTAATATATTTTTCAAAAAAAGTGAGGGGGGGGCCTCGAGGATCCCTATCCCCGCCCTTCCGCGGGCCTTAACATGTAGGCATCTCAAGAAGCATTTTCTTGCCTGGCTGTAAATTTAGGAATTTGTCATTTTCTAACAAACGCATAAAAAAGTATAATTTACTTAAAAGTGAGCAAAAATCTCGGAAAATTATGTCATTTCAGCATTAGTTGTAAACCACCGTTATGGAATTAGAAATAAATCACGTTTGAATTTTATTTCCCCAAAGCCCCCCCCCCCCCCCCCCGATCTACACCTTGTTGGCGGGAAAATTGCAACTGATATCCCTTACCTTTCTTCATTCCCTTTCTCTCCTCTTTCCCTTTCCCCTCCCTTCCTTCTCTCTCTCTTTTAGGTTTGCTGGGGGGGGGGGGGGCAAGGTCATTTTGACCCCCACCCCGCTCCACACATTGTTGGCGGGATTAACCGCAACTGATCCCCCCTTTTTTTCTCCCTTTTCTTTTCTTCTTCCTCTTTTTTGTTCCCTTTTAGCTCTCCTCTTTTCCTTATCATTCCTTCTCTCTTTTTTCTTTAGCGGGGACGGGGGGGGGGGGGGGGAACAAGGGCCTTTTGCCCCCTCCCCCCCCCCCGATCCACAACTTGTTGGCGGGAAAATTGCAACTGATATCCCCCTTCTTTTCTTTTCTTCTTCCTCTTTTTTCCTTCCCTTTATCTCCTCTTTTCCTTTTTCTTTCCCTTTCCTTCCTTCCTTCTCGTTTATTTTTTGATGGGGGGGGGGGGGAGGCAACAGCCTGGGAGGCAAGTCCTCCCCCCCCCCGATCTCCTTCTACCCTCTTTTCTTTTCTTCTTCCTCTTCTTTTTTCCCTTTCTCTCCTCTTTCCCTTTCCCTTCTTTTCCTTCTCTCTCTCTCCTTTTTTTTTTTTGGCGGGGGGGGGGGGCAAGGCCCCCTCGGCCCCCCTGGATCCGCGCCTGTATTGAGGTGTTCTTCATTAATACACTCCGAATGATTAACTTTCCATGAAATATTTGGTAATGAAAATAATTTGACTTGTTGTATTGGCACGATTTGGTTCCCTGACAATTACCAACAAGTAAAATTATAAGAAAATATGTTTTACTTGAGGTATCAAAGAAGACATTTGAATTAAAACTCATTAAAATTGTTTTCTTAAATGTAGTATGGCATTTTAGTTGCTGGACAACTGCACAATTCCGACGAATTTTATTGTAAATATCCTAAATGAATCTCAAATTGAGGTCGTCTGACTCTTTTATTTTTTATAGGGTTTTCTACAACCACCTTTGTTATGTATTAATAATATACTATTACCTTGTGTAAATACTGTGAAATCTTTAATGTTATAATTCAAAACGACCTCAAATGGAATGCTCATGTTACTGAATTGATGAAGAAAATTAATAGAAAATTATGTATGCTACGCAGATTGAAAGCATATAACCTACCCGAGTGTGATTTGTTGACAGTGTATATAAAGTATGTAAGACCAATTGCGGAGTACTGTGTACCTCTTTTTCCCGGTAGTTTGACTCGTAAACAGATTGATGTTATAGAAAGTATACAAAAATGAGCCTGTAAGATAATATTGGGATCGAATTATACTTCATATGACAATGCTCTTGAAAGACTGAAATTGCCAACCCTTGTGACTCGAAGAGAAAAAATCACCAAAGATCTGGCTATTGCACTAGAAACGAATTTATTGTGCAAATCATTGTTATCGCCACAGAAAACCAACAAATACAATTTACGGAGCGTAAGTATCAAGGATTTTCTTGTAAAACTAAGCGATTCCAGAACAGTGCTCTTCCCAATCTCATACGTAGGTTAAACTTTCACTTTGCAAATCCAAGCTTATAATTGCCTTAAGAAATGTGCAATATTATGTTATTTTTAAACGTATATATTTTACTATACCTATCAAATTTTAAATTATGCTTGTATACATTAAATTTCATTTCATTTTACCTGATCTCATGTTGTTATTTTATATTTGCATTGTATTTTACCTGCACTTAGAAAGCATGTACAATTCAGTCTATGACAAACCTTTATTGAATTGAATTGATTTGAATTGAATTGATATGTTTGTTTGTGTATCATTAAAATCATCGTGTACAATACTGGGCGTTGTTGATAATTGTGGACTTTGAAAGGCACGTGTGTGGAGCTCGTAAAGAGGCAGCTGTTAATTATTATTTTGAGAAACTTGTGTAGTTGGATACAGAAACACATTTTGTAATGAAAGATGTTTCTCAGCATTGACATGGAACAGGGAGTCGACCAACTTTTCGGGAATTCTTTTTTAAATTAAGCAACGTAAACAGAGATTTATGATATTGCGACGAATATTGAACCTAAGAACTAGGTTCTCGCCATAGCGCGAGGACTTTTAGTGGCAAGTGCTCATTTATTTGACTTTATATAATCCTACCACTTTAATGGTTCATTATCTAATACTTCTGGTAAATTATTTTTGACTAAGTATTATATTTCTAGGAAATTTAACAATGAGTAGGCAACTACATTATATCAGATCATATGAGAGATTTATAAAAGAGATCTTTGGGGTTTTTTTGTCCTCAAATATTTATTTTTTCCGATTTCCAATAACTTTGTAGAGAGCAGTGCCGGTATAAACATTTGATAGGTGTAAATACATGTAGCATGTCAGGGGGTAACTCCATGCAGTGAGCTCCGACGCATGTGCCGAAGAAATGAATGAATTAAGATGTAGAATAAACATTTAGAGGATAAACACATCATTAAAGCTAAATTAAACACAACAAATAAAAACATTGATTTGTGGTTGCACTGTCCTGGTTTATTTTCATACAACACATTGCACACGCAGTTCAAAAGAACTCCTTAACTGATGCGCTTTGTATCACATGCAGTTGGTCCGTAATTAAATACCTAAACCCCCTGAGCTTCCGGGGGCACTGCCCCCTTGAAGCCCCCGTAAATTAGTTACCTGCCAGTGTCACAATTAAGGTATCTAAATATCTCACCGTAATTTAATGCCTAAAAACCCTGAGTTTCCGGGGGCTCAGCCCCTTGACCCCCGCCGAGGCAAAGCCCCTGGACCCTACGACAATTTACGCTTGCTACGCTCTACCTGATCGTTAATACTCCACTTTGAAAAACGTTCCGCGGGGCCTGCATGTAACATGTAAGAGTGGTGGTGATTCAGATTTCTCATAAAGGGCCATAGAATTGAAAATATTCTCCAACTTTATCGAAACATGACATGCCACAAAGTCGTATAAATCGTACAAACAGGGCCACTTACTCCACTCAACAAAAGAAGAAAAAAGCGGACACTCTCTATTATTCAAAATGTTTATATAACTGTCAATAAAATGTAATACAATGAATAATATTAATGACAAATTTATACTCTACCAACAGCAGTTATTTGAAAAACTTAACTATAAATTGTGTCCAATTTCATTTTTTTTTTTTTTAAGTGAGTGTATAACTACTATTATAGGATTTCCCGGCCACATTCGCGAATTTGTCATTCAAATGAAAGTGTCTTGCGTTCAAATTCGACGGTTTGAGTGCAGTCAGGTATATCTCGGGTTTATATCCCTTTTCTAGTTTTCAAATCTATGGAGTTTTCGTTAGAATCTACGTATGTTTCATTCAAATTAACGAACATTGTGCTTCTTTCGCTATTTGGTCATTCGATTTGGCGCAACACGATTTTCTGACAACGCGACGTTGTTCTTCTAGCATTCTAATTCATTTGTAGCATTCAAATTAGCACTTGGTGCACTTAAATTGATGGTCATTATACATTTCTTGTTTATTTCACACTTTTTATAGCTCATTCTTTTTCTTTCAAGATTGTTTTTTCATGTGTATTTCATCATATTTCATTTTCTTGCATTTATACACTTATACTTTAGATTTATCTGATATTCATCAGCATGGGTGTCGATACTTACGTAATACCTATTCATCAGGGGGGATGAATGAATAGATCATCCCCCCCCCCCCCTGATGAATAGGTATCAGTTACGGATCGACACCCATGTTCATTAGCATTTAAGTTTGATTGTTAAGAAGAAAAAAACGACTTGCATCTACGGACCTGATGGTCTCAGTATATTTGTAAATGTTCATGTACGGAAGTTGTTTGTCTTATGTATCATAAATTTATCATAATTTTATCATAATTCCATTATGGAAGAAGGGTACAATATTGTGACTGGGGTAGGGACTAGAGTCAACAATTTGAACATGATTCATTATTTAGCTATGTCTTTAGCCATCGATCTGCTGGCGGGCAAGTAAACTATGAAACTCTTTAAGAAAAACAGAGGGGTGTGCTGGGTATAAGAGACGATGTGAATTACTTTTGTAAAATTCTGAGACTGTAGTAGAAAGGGGCGATTAAGGGTACCCCCACCTTTCCCGGGTATATTAACATGTCCGTGCAGAAATGCCATATCCCTTGATTTCGCCCCTTCTTTACTTTATGTCTGACTACACCCATCTGCATTGTCCTGAAAATAAATAAATGGAATAACAGCTTAGACTCCAATGGCAAATCATGCATTTTAACTGCATTATTTAAAAACTGTAAAAGTTTGTTGCAATTCTTCCCCCTAACATTCCTAACTTGAATAAAAATATTACGAATACGAATGACAGGTGTTAATTTGAATGATAAAAATTACGCTTCGACAAGTGAATATTAATTTGAATGCTAGTTGAGCAGTTTCTAAATTGAATGACAGATCTATGAAACCCTTCGACCAAAATCCTAAATTAAATACGAAAGCTGGAAAATTGATTGATAATTGGCATGGCAAAGCCGATCTGCGCTAACTTTACATTATGGCTTGACATACCTAGCAACATTGATATATGCAGTTTGCATTCTGATTATTGAAATACTATTATTCTTATCAGGTGAATGAAATAATTTGTATTGAGGCACTTCACAAAGACTTGTTTGTTTGTTTGTTTCTTTTATTTATTCACCATGTAAAATAACTGTTTACAGATAATACAATTCGGTTACAATATATAGTAATAATATATAGTAGGAACAATGCATAAACAAAAAATGTTTGAAGCGCAACGTCCCTAAGATAATAGCTGGTAATTATTAGCTTTAAATAAAACATGGCTTTCCTTTATTTATTTTTTTAATAACATCATTGCAAGTTCGTATTTCCTGTGGCAAAGCGTTCCAAATGTCAGGACCTACATATCGAATTGATCTGTGGGCTAAAGCACGCCTTGGTGTAAACAAATGGAAATCAGAAGAATGGCTGGTTGGGTATAGTTTAATATGAATGTTTCTTTTTAGAGTAAAATCGTTACAAAATGATAAAGGCAGTTTTTGTTTATTAAGTCTGTACATGAACAATGCAATTTGCATAAAATGAATATCATTGTGCATTAAATTTGGTTACATTACGAAAATGGTCTATTGAATGCAACAAGTTTAAAAATGAAACAGGGGAGCAACGTGTGGAGAAATTGTTCTCGAACATGAATGCACGTTAATGAAATTGATTGCTGCTTTGAAGAAATTGGCCGGGAAAACCTATAATAATAATATATTATACAATGCGTATTGAATGCATATCACACCATTATGGTCAAGGCGCAGTTAAGGAAAGTTACAATATAAAAGGATATTTGTCAACAACAAAAATAAAGTCATTATACTCTTTTCATAGGCCTACGGGAAGGGAGGGGGGGGGGGGGCGTAGACGACCATTTTTTTTCTTCTGTGCCCCTCATGAAAATAATTGTGATCGCGTCTCCTCGGGGACCATAGTTTAGAACAAGACCATCTCATAGCATCTTTGTATATTATAAACAATTATCGTGAGTAAACGTAAATAAATTGTGTAGGCGAGGACGTGGTAGCCATAAACAATAATTGTTTGATATGTTATAATGGAATTGCCCTAAGTTTAATATCACCCCCCCTCTTCTATTTCTGACTATACGGGTATAGTGATAAAGGTCTGACAAATCACACAATGGGTATGATGACTTGTTACATCTACCCAGTACTTATGTATGGTAGTGAAACATGGACTTTAGCCTCTGATAGTATAAAGCCTTTTTGGAAAGTTGCGAAATGTGTTTTTTAAGAACAATGATGGAATTCCTTTAGACTGACAAAGTAAGTAATGAGAAAGTTCTTAGACGAGCTGGAGCTCAAAGGAAAATGATGCGTGAGATGTGGGTTAGGCAGCTGAAGTTCATGGGTCACATTACACATAAAGAAGGTCTAGAGAACCCCCGGAAAGTTCCCCCCCGGAAAAATCCCCCGAAAAATTACCCCCTTAGGACAACCACCCCTTAGGACAATTACCCCCTGGACAAATACCCGCTAGGACAATTACCCCCACACCCCTGCAATTACCCTCTAGGACAACCCCCTGCCCCCCCCCCCCCATCCATCCACCAGGTCAACCAAGGACAATTACC
Source organism: Strongylocentrotus droebachiensis (assembly GCA_035222895.1). Taxonomy (NCBI): domain Eukaryota; kingdom Metazoa; phylum Echinodermata; class Echinoidea; order Camarodonta; family Strongylocentrotidae; genus Strongylocentrotus; species Strongylocentrotus droebachiensis. The sequence continues at coordinate 12,575 of JAVYIG010015915.1, read as the reverse complement.
CCGAGGAGCATTCAGTATCAGCATTATATGACCTGCAGAATGGACATTTACCACATTCGTTAATGGATTACTTTCATTTGAATGAACAGGAGGCATTGTTTGCGAGAGTGCAAAAATCGACTTGCGCCAAAGTTGCTTATGTGATGTTTGATTAAAAAACAATTGGGATTTGGGTATTAATTCGGTGTTTGCAGATCCAAATAACATCCCTAACAAAATTAATCATGCCACACATATCAAATATCGAATATCAAATATCAACGAACATTTTTGCGCGCTTGTGTGTGTTGTGTGTGATCTTGCTTCTGCAAAAAGCATATGCAATGCATTGCATTTGATACATTCAATTCATTCTCTCATTCCGCTAATCCTACCATAATACATACTGTAGGCATCACTTTGGCGCAAGTCGATTTTTGCACTCTCTCAAACAATGCCTCCTGTTCATCCAAGCGTGAACACATACCACACAAAAATGATACCAAATGATTTGGGATAAAACACTCTTTCATATGCTGTATAATAATTTACTGTTCATATATGATTTTTAAAATAATTAGCAACTTTCTAGGTGTAAACTTTTTTGACTCACACGGTAGAACAAGAGGGAGAGAACATTTAATGCTACGATTACCTAAATGTAGTACGACACATGGAATTTTTGCAATTTCTTTCATTGGAGCAAAGCTGTGGACTAATTTGCCCATAAATATAAGAGAAGAAAAACAAGATCATCATTTCGTAAAAAACTCAGATTAAACTCTTCAGCAGAGATGAATCATCAGGATCAAATAAAATGCTATTATGTCAAAATAAATGTTCCTGCTTAAATTAATGTTGAGTGTGAATACATAATATGATTTTGCATAGTTTTAGAAACTTGGAGAACCAATCCCGATTAGCACTCCTGCTAAGTTATGGCTAATTCACAGGTTTGGTATGACATGATATGATGAATGTTGTACATATGGTTCTACTTTTCTTTTTCTTTGTAACTCATGTATGGATATGTATACGACATCAACTGTTTAATTGTTGTTGTTATGTAACCCACTTGAATACATTTGTAGCATTGTACTATGTTGTTAATAAATTCAAATTCAACTCATTATTATTATTGTTATAATCGTTATTACATCCATAGTGACACCCAGTCAGCTATGCTGGGCCGATTTAGTTTACAAGGAAGTCTGGAAACTGAGTTACAATCATTATGTAGATGAGGGTTACGACTTTATAACCCAGCCCTTAAGTCATCATGAAGGATTTTAAATGAGTATTACCAAACGGAGTGTGGGCACAGAAGTAATGAAAAATGCAATCATTCATGCCAGTTACTGTAGGTGACAGCAGGTGACAGGGCATGGCCCAGTGGATATCCATTGTCAGATAAGTGAAGAAAGGTATTTGATATGTTAATAAGCTGTATAATGTTCAACGCATTATATAATCAAATTTTCATTTTCACTGGTGTGTGAATCATTTGTCAAATACATCAATGTACCTTGAAGTGACTGAAAAATAAAATAAGAAAATTTCAATGCAAAATAGCACATTCACAAGTAAATAGTTACTCTCTTAAAAAAAAAGAGTGAATTTTCAAAATCACGGACGTCACTTCTCTGGAGAGTGAAAATAGAGTGAAAATAGAGTGCACATTCACTCTTTTCTTCTTCTTTTTCTTCTAAAATCAATCGATTTTCACTCCTAAACAAGTGATCACGGACGTCACTCCCAAGAAAGTGAAAATAGAGTGAAAATTCACTCTTTTTTTTTAAGAGAGTACGTATATAAATTACTAAATAAATAAAGGTAAAGTAAAAGATATCAAAACGAAGATAAATTATATTCATGATGTTTCTTTATTAGTTATTCAACCTTATATTGCGATAAGAGTCCATAATAAGACAAAAACGAATCAAATAAAAGCAACTCGATTCACAAACGAACGGCAATTCATTGTTTTGATGAATATATCCAACCTTTGTGCGCGAATCGATTCTAATATTGCTGGTTTTATCGTTCTACTTCGATGATAAGATTTTAGATTTAGATAAGATTTTATTTATTTGACTCTATTGACCCCCTTCAAGGGTATGAAAGCACAACATATTTACAATACAATACAGAAAGATTTTTTTTTTAAATATGATAATAAAATACATAGACATGATATATACATTTTTATATTTCTAAAACACAACAAACATGAGCTAAAGACTAAGTATACATTAAACAGTTTTAAGTTATAAGTCTAAAATATCACGTGATTTGGTTTGTCTACCACTACGAGTAACTACACTTTTATTAACAAAAATAGGACCATGCCTTTCAGCCTTAGGAACCAACGAAACGAATTGTATTATTACTGTTTTGAATATTACGGGTTTTCTTAATTGTTTAGCACTATAGATCTATTAAACAATTTGTCCATGTGAAATATGCTGGGGTTACTCACAACAAACTGTCGATCTAAGTATAACTGCCTTTCTTTCTTGAAAAAAGGACAGACAAAAATATAGTGAAATTCATCTCTAAAAACCTTTAAATTACAACCAGGACATTCAATTTTACTTTCTTCGAGATTACTTTCAAACCTTCCATTATTAATTGGTAAGCGGTGTGACCTGCATCGGAATCGACACAAAGTGATTGTACCTCTTCTATTCAACTTTAACAAATACTTTTCAAATAAGATTTCTTTCTTGATAATTTGGTAGTTAACCCAAATGCGATTTGACCAAACATTTGACAATATTTCTTGCTTTGACATGTCAGTCAACCTGAGCTTAAGAGCATGAAGAATCCATGTATTACTGAATCCACCCCCTTGCCTTTGCCACACATTTCCTAGCCCAGCATAATTTAATGTATTTTCTACACATGACAACCATTTAGATATTTGAGACTGAGTACCTCTTTCCAATAAGTAATTTTAAAAGATTATAGAATCTAAATGAATATTTACAATTACTTCCTTTAACTAGTTTAGCCAAAAACCTATCATTCTACATTTAATCTGAACATCAATTTTAATACGGCCTGCCCCATCATAAATCATACAGTCAGGTGTAAATTTATTGACATTCAATATGGCCCTTAAGAATTCGTGATGAAAAATTTCGATCTGACTTAAATCCTCAAAACCCCACACCTCACAGCCATATAAGAGTATTGGCAGAATTAACTGATCAAATAACTCACACTGAATATCCAATGATAATCTTAACCATTGCACCTTTAAGGTCATTGCAAATGAGGCTTTTCTTGCCTGAATCACCTGTTTTGATATTGCCCTTTAAAAATTACCATTGTAATTAAATTTAACCTCAAGATACACGAAGTCATGTACCACATTGATAATATCGTTCCCATACTTAAAAACTGGCTACTTGCGTACCTTCCCTCTAGAAAATATCATTATCTTTGTTTATTCATTATTCACACTCAATTTCCACTTCTCACACTAGACAGAGCATCTAAAGCCATTTAGAGTTCCTCTGGATTTTCAGCCCAGATTAGAGTATCATCTGCATATAGCAATGAATGTAAACTAATAAATAAGCCTTCATCATAAATGTCATCAAGAACATCAGAACTCATCATCATATAAATACCGTAAACCCTTAAATTTGGTTCGGATAAATCCAACAAAATCATTAAGATAAGTTGCGAAAAGTAAGGGGGATAAATTATCACCCTGCCTTATCCCAATATTACAAGCAAATGTTGTACCACATGTCGTAACACACGACTTAGCAGAGGCATACATAATGCTTAATGGCTTTAAATACCTTGCCGTTTACTCCTGACAATAATAATTTATACCAAAGGGATGCTCGATCTATAATATCAAAGGCTTTTCTAAAATTCACAAAGGCGCAGTAAATCCTACTTCCCTTTGACAAATAAATATCCAGTAAAGATTTCAACACAAATGCATGATCCATTGTGGAATAACCTTCGGAAAACCTGCCTGTTCTTCTCGAAGTACAGATTTATTCTCAAAATATAAAGTAATTCTATGATTCAATATTGAAGTGAACAACTTTCCTAAACAGTAATACCACGATAGTTGTCTGGATCTTTGTCCGACCCTTTGTTTTTGAGTATTGGAACAATCAATCCAACACACCAATCATGAGGCACTATTCCACTTTCCAGAACTATATTAAAAACTTGTTATCACTTCCAGAATCTTACCGGTTACGTTTTCAAAAATTCATTTCTAATTTGATCAATACCGCATGCCTTAATGATCAAATGGGATATCATAAGGAAAGATAAAGAGGATACCTTTTAGTGATGTAAACAAATTTAGTTGTGCGTATCTCATGAGTATAGCTCGAGGACATCTTGTTTTTTCGTACTTTTAGAACTAAAGAGACGATCGCAAAGAATCCCCCCCCCCAAAAAAAAAAAAAAAAAACAATTTGGGGCCTGAATAAATAATGTTAATACGCAATAACATTGGCTAAGGAAATCATGTTCTGATTAGGCTACACTCTAAAAACTGAAATGTTAAATCACCATTTAAAAGGGCCGAGGAGTGACCACTCTTTCAAAATGGTAGATTAACACTTTGAACGTGCTGGATCCAACACTATAAAGGTTGAATCTAGCAGGTTAAAAGAAACAATCTGACATTTTGAAACAGTGGTCACTCCTCGGCCCTTTTAAATTGACATTTAACATTTCATTTTTTAAAGTGTATATATCTTTTTAATAAGATGAGATCTAGACAAAATACCATTGAATGCTAACGAAAGGAAGATGATTAAATTACACTTAAAACAGGAGGTGATATATCTCTTGGTTCTATAACTACAAAAAAGGTATATTCAATATTGAGTGCAAGGGTTTCTCAAGAATCGTCAACTATATCATTTTGGTCTAATGTTTTGTCATTACCAGACTATTTCATTTGGAAAGGTTTTTCACAATTTAGAGATAACAGGATTAGCAATTTAATTTAAAATTTGTGAACAATAGTTTACCTTCAAAAGAAAATTTGCTAAAATGGTGTTCTTAAAGGTACTATGTCCCTTTTGCAGCCCACCTCAAATTCTGTAGAACTTTGCAGGAATTATGAATATGTCATGTATGTCCTTTCTGTGAAATTTAAACGTTAGCAGTGTCCTAATATTCAAATTATGCAAGGAAACCCGTTTACTTGCTAGACTTCACTGTCAGACACTATTGAGTGACTGACTGGCTTTTTTCTTCTTTGGTAATAACATACATAAAATGAGCTGTAAAGGGTACATGAGCATTTGTCTACATCAATAACCCACTTTTTGTGATGGCCAAAATGAAACTGATTGAATCTTTGCGCAGCATAAAACGTATGACCATTTGGTACAATGGTCTGAAAATCAAGACTATTATTTATTGGCTCTATAGCTCCTAAGTCGATTTGACAACTAATAGTCATTATTTTCCCACTTGAAGACATTTTCAAGCCCCACCTCTTTTTAGGGAAGTTCGAAATTAGTATTATCTTTCATATGCCGTTGGAATTTAACCTTTTCATTTTTTGGGCCTGCAAATGGGACATAGTACCTTTAATGACAGCAAATGTAGACAGTGTGAGGAGGTCGAAACCAACTTTTCATTTTTTTTTTATTACACTATAAGCTCTTACAAACATTTTGGAAATCCTTCAAAGGGTTTTATATCACCTTTGCTAGATAAGTGAATAACTTCTAGTGATAGTATATTAAGTGGACGATGTAACTTATGATATGTTAAATCTTATTTGCAACATAGCACAGTATAGACAGTCTATCGAAATTATATAAAATGTACATTCAAAGGTTTAAAAAAACGCAAATTCTTTATGAGTTGATTTTAAGTTAATGGTGAAATCATATCTGGAAAGTGTAAGTAACTTTACATTTGGAAAAGAAGGTGAACTTCAAAAAATTGTATCAATGGTTGCTGTAAAACTTTGATTTTAAATAAAATTGTATATGTATATGTTATTGCTAATAAATACCTCGAAAGAGGATGAGAAGGAAAACAAATCTTTGTAATATTCGCACATATCAATAGGTGACTGAATTTGCCTTAGGTTGATTTTCTTCGAAAGCCTTTGAGATCGGATTCACTGTACGTGAGTTAATACGAGTCACAGATGTGAATAACAAATCTTCCCTCTGTAGCGTGTTTACAAATTGCAACATGACGAATAGTGAGCGGGTTGGGATCGGTGTATGTCATGAACGGGGTTCGGTCGTGATCTTCGAACACCTTGAGGGCTCCCTGCTCGTACGTGACGAGGATTGACAGCGTTCTGTTGCTACTCAGTCCATAAGATGGGCTGCGTTTCCGAGCTACTATGCATCCACCCTTACACCGACAAATGAAATGAGAAGGTTCTCCTATATCTACGAGAACAAAACAAAAACAGTTCAAATGAATGCTTACTCTTGGCCAGAAGCATTAAACAAGTATCGGTGTATCCAGATATTTATAAACAGAGGGGCAGGGTGCACGGTTGAGTCCTTTCAATAACCAACAGGTCCATAAACGATTCCACCGCTATACGGGAACTGGCATAATGGGGGTAGGGGGGGGGGGGGGCGGCGGCGGCTACACATGCTTTACTCGATGGATGAAATGAAAATCAAGAGGGCCATTGGTTAAGGGAGGGTGTGGGAGGTGTCGCAGCGTCTTAATTCCCTCACATTCCCGCTATCTTTTGTTTTTCCTGGGGATTTTCGCAACTTGATTGAGGATCCTATGCCCCCCCCCATTTACTACGCCATCGTTTTTTGTTTTTTTTATATCGTGTCCGTGTTCAAATTCCCATCAATATGCTATGACAGGATTACGTAATGCAATACCCGAGACTGACACACCCGATCGAAGTCTCAAAATAGTTGGTTGCTTAAGTATCATTCATTTTGTATGATTTATAATTAAGTAATGATACATTTTAAATAATCATATTGATCATCTTACATATGGTGTAGAGTGGTTCATCTGCTCTCTGAGGCGAATGGTATGTAGATCGTTCTGCCAGCGCGATAAAGGTAGTGCCTACCGACTGAGTAGAAAACCCAATTATACTCAAATTCATGGATTTATCAGCTGGGACAGGCGGCAATTTTTCAAAAGGGTACCGCTTTCCTACACGATTACATTGCGTAGTCCGGAGATGGATATCACCTAAAGAAATGACATGATAATGAATCGAGAATATCACCCACTCGCTCAATCAATCAATCACTGTTATATTAATGCTCTACAAAGAACAAAGCATTTGCTCTGTATTATATTTATGTCCTCCAAGTTCATAATGTAAAGCGCTAAGGGAATTATATCGTACTTATTATGCCATAATAAAACACAATACGTGAAAACGTATAAATCACCAAAACGTTCACTATTTGAAAGAGGGGCAAGGGGGGGGGGGTCCATCGTGACAGATTTTCAACTATAGAAGAAAGAAAATCCGCACATATTTTATCATTGTCTTAGTATTTAAAACTTCGAATCCCACCCGTTTCCTCCCACCCCCTTTTCTTCCCCCCCCCCCCCCCAAATATTTTAGGGTCGGGGGTGATATCCGCCCCCTCCATTGTTTCCTCGCTTGTCCCTCCTGAGGTCCATACCTGGATACGCCTTTGACATGCCCATAAAACACATGACTTTGATTACCTGTGAAATTACCGCTCCGAGCAAGAGAACCTTGACAGTCTCTGTCATCTAAAGGTGGCGTTGATGCTATTGGGTATGAGGCGCCGTTTGTAAAACAATTATATAGACAAATTATATATTATATAATCATTATTTAACAAATAATAACCATTATTTACATATAATGCAAGAAAATTTACATTTTTATTTATATATAATTGTTAACACAATTTTATTATTTATAAATAATTACAATTCATACTTCATTATTTATAAATAATTACAATTCACATTTCCATTATTTATAAATAATGACAAAGTACGTTTCATTATTTATATATAATTGCCATTATTTATAAATAATTACAATTCACACTTTCATTATTTATATATAATGAAAAGCGTATTTCCATTATATAATATATAATGAAAAGCGTATTTCCATTATATAATATATAATGAAAAGCACATCTCCATTATATAATATATAATGAAAAGCACATTTCCATTATATAATATATAATGAAAAGCCATTTCCATTATATAATATATAATGAAAAGCGTATTTCCATTATATAATATATAATGAAAAGCACATCTCCATTATATAATATATAATGAAAAGCGTATTTCCATTATATAATATATAATGAAAAGCACATTTCCATTATATAATATATAATGAAAAGCGTATTTCCATTATATAATATATAATGAAAAGCACATTCCATTATATAATATATAATGAAAAGCACATTTCAATTATATAATATATAATGAAAGGCGTATTTCCATTATATAATATATAATGAAAAGCACATTTCCATTATATAATATATAATGAAAAGCGCATTTCCATTATATAATATATAATGAAAAGCGCATTTCCATTATATATTAAACTAGACATATAATACTTGTTTGGAACAAGTATAGGTGGGCTGGTCAACTAAAATTTGAGACAAAATAGAGCAAAAATAAGCGACATACTGCTTACAAATTCTTAAAAAACAATATCATGTAGATTCATAACGTGAACTAAATTCACCTTCTATAGGCATAACACGCAAATTATGAAGTTTTTGACATGAGGCCTTTAATCAAAATTTTTACTATGATGACGTCATCAAAATGAAAAATGGTTATTACTGCGCTTGTAGAGAATTGTCTTAGCTACAACATATCGAAATTTTGAAGAAAATTGATCAATATTTACAGAGATAGAATCAATTTTACATAAATATGCTGACGTCATATTATGCAAATTCGTATTTTGAGTTCCAAGGCCATTGTGATGATGTCACGATACACTTAATGGCCAAATGAGACATGGAATCATATTTCCGACTCATACTCTATCTTAATATGAAAAAAAATTGAGGATTCCAGTGCATTCCAAAGAGCTATAATGGATTTTGTATAGGCATGTTTTTGCCCATATAAGCTATGTATTAAATGAGCTCGCGCGCACGGACATTTATCTTGAATGGACGCTCATCTTAATATTAATGGTCATAAAGAGATGAACATGGTATCAAATTCCTTGAAAAAATATGAGAAATATCATGAAAGAAAAAAAAATGGCGATTCTATGTTTTGTAGTGGTGTTACGCGCGAAAACGCGCGCGCATGCTTGTACGCGCGATTTTTTATAAAATGCTTAATATGACCTGAAACGTATGCAAAATAAATTTGAGACGATTTTGAGCATTTAAAAATTTTGCGCGCGCACTGACGCGCGGACGTACGCGCACGCGCGCGTTTTTTCACCTGAAATTAACCGGACTGATATTAACCTTAATCATGATAAATATGAATGAAAAATACCTTTTGGTTATGAAGATATGATCATGAGATGATTTTCAGAAAATTTCACAAAATGGCGCCTAGATGACGTCATCAGTCAAGGTCAAGGTTGAAAACCTTACCGTGTCTTGTCCATATGCCTATACATATGTGTGTAAAATATCAAAGCATTTGATTGAACTATTTCAAAGTTATCTTGCTAACAAAAAAGTGGCAAGAATTAAGAAAAATAAATAAATAATAAATAACTAGACATAATACTTGTTTGGAACAAGTATAGGTGGGCTGGTCAACTTAAATTTGAAAACAAAATAGAGCAAAATTAAGCGAGATACTGCTTGAAAATTCTTAAAAAACACTATCATGTAGATTCATTACATGAACGAAATTCACCTTCTATAGTCATAACACGCAAATTATGAAATTTCTGACATGAGGCCTTCAATCAAAATTTTCACTCTGATGACGTCATCAAAATGAAAAAGGATTTTTATTAAACTTGTAGAGAATTATCTTAGCTACAACATATTGAAATTTTGAAGAAAATCAATCAATATATACAGAGATACAATCAATTTTCCATAAATATGCTGACGTCATAATATGCAAATTCGTAATTTGAGTTCCAAGGCCATTAAGATGATGTCACGATACACTTCATGGCCAAATGAGACATGAAATCATATTTCTGACATATACTCTTTTCAAATATTAAAACAGAATTGGGGTCTAGGTGCATCCCAAAGAGCTATAATGGATTGTGTATAGTTATTTTTTTGCCCATGTATGTTATGTATTACAAGAGCTCGCGCGCACAGGCATTTATCTTTAATTTACGCTCATCTTGTTAATAATGGTCATAAAGAGATAAACATGGTATCAAATTCCTTGAAAAAATATGAGAAATATCATGAAAGAAAAAAAAATGGCGATTCTATGTTTTGTAGTGGTGTTACGCGCGAAAACGCGCGCGCATGCTCGTACGCGCGATTTTTTATAAAATGCTTAATATGACCTGAAACGTATGCAAAATAAATTTGAGACGATTTTGAGCATTTAAAAATTTTGCGCGCGCACTGACGCGCGGACGTACGCGCAAGCGCGCGTTTTTTGACCTGAAATTCACCGGACTGATATTAACCTTAATCATGATAAATATGAATGAAAAATATCTTTTGGTTATGAAGATATGATCATGAGATGATTTTCAGAAAATTTCAAAAAATGGCGCCTAGATGACGTCATCAGTCAAGGTCAAGGTTGAAAACCTTACCGTGTCTTGTCCATATGCCTATACATATGTGTGTCAAATATCAAAGCATTTGATTGAACCATTTCAAAGTTATCGTGCTAACAAAAAAGTGGCAAGAATTAAGAAAAATAAATAAATAATAAATAATAAATAAATAAATAAAGGCAATTTTAACAAAAATATAAGGTGGTCTGTATTAGATACAGCCCACCTGATAAACTAGACATAATACTTGTTTGGAACAAGTATAGGTGGGCTGGTCAACTTAAATTTGAAAACAAAATAGAGCAAAATTAAGCGAGATACTGCTTGAAAATTCTTAAAAAACACTATCATGTAGATTCATTACGTGAACGAAATTCACCTTCTATAGTCATAACACGCAAATTATGAAATTTCTGACATGAGGTCTTCAATCAAAATTTTCACTCTGATGACGTCATCAAAATGAAAAGTGGTTATTATTGAACTTGTAGAGAATTATCTAAGGTACAACATATCGAAATTTTAAAGAAAATTGATCAATATATACAGAGATATAATCAATTTTACATAAATATGCTGACTTCATAATATGCAAATTCGTATTTTGAGTTCCAAGGCCATTAAGATGATGTCACGATACACTTCATGGCCAAATGAGACATGAAATCATATTTCTGACATATACTCTTTTCAAATATTAAAACAGAATTGGGGTCCAGGTGCATCCCAAAGAGCTATAATGGATTGTGTATAGGCATTTTTTTGCCCATGTATGTTATGTATTACAAGAGCTCGCGCGCACTGACATTTATCTTTAATTTACGCTCATCTTGTTAATAATGGTCATAAAGAGATAAACATGGTATCAAATTCCTTGAAAAAATATGAGAAATATCATGAAAGAAAAAAAAATGGCGATTCTATGTTTTGTAGTGGTGTTACGCGCGAAAACGCGCGCGCATGCTCGTACGCGCGATTTTTTATAAAATGCTTAATATGACCTGAAACGTATGCAAAATAAATTTGAGACGATTTTGAGCATTTAAAAATTTTGCGCGCGCACTGACGCGCGGACGTACGCGCACGCGCGCGTTTTTTGACCTGAAATTAACCGGACTCATATTAACCTTAATCATGATAAATATGAATGAAAAATACCTTTTGGTTATGAAGATATGATCATGAGATGATTTTCAGAAAATTTCACAAAATGGCGCCTAGATGACGTCATCAGTCAAGGTCAAGGTTGAAAACCTTACCGTGTCTTGTCCATATGCCTATACATATGTGTGTCAAATATCAAAGCATTTGATTGAACCATTTCAAAGTTATCTTGCTAACAAAAAAGTGGCAAGAATAAGAAAAACTAGACATATAATACTTGTTTGGAACAAGTATAGGTGGGCTGGTCAACTAAAATTTGAGACAAAATAGAGCAAAAATAAGCGACATACTGCTTACAAATTCTTAAAAAACAATATCATGTAGATTCATAACGTGAACTAAATTCACCTTCTATAGGCATAACACGCAAATTATGAAGTTTTTGACATGAGGCCTTTAATCAAAATTTTCACTATGATGACGTCATCAAAATGAAAAGAGGTTATTACTGCGCTTGTAGAGAATTGTCTTAGCTACAACATATCGAAATTTTAAAGAAAATTGATCAATATTTACAGAGATACAATAAATTTTACATAAATATGCTGACGTCATAATATGCAAATTCGTATTTTGAGTTCCAAGGCCATTGTGATGATGTCACGATACACTTAATGGCCAAATGAGACATGGAATCATATTTCCGACTCATACTCTATCTTAATATGAAAAAAAATTGAGGATCCCGGTGCATTCCAAAGAGCTATAACGGATTTTGTATAGG
>JAVYIG010015914.1:0-33575 GCA_035222895.1 Strongylocentrotus droebachiensis | reverse complement strand
TATACACCTACATATCTTCATAGATGTGTGGATATGAAGCTACAAATGTTTTGAAACTAGACTGATTCATCGTGTTGGGGTGGAACAGATGGAAAATATCATCTTGCATTTGTATCCAGACCACTAGTATTCAGGTCACCATCCACTTATCTAGGATTGTTTTTGTCTTTGGGGTTGGTTCAGGGGATAAAAATGAAATGGTTGAGGTAATCATTCCTATATTGTATGCCTCTGAGTTTTATTTAAAGCCCCACTGAACTACTTGTAGCTACTTGCGCCCTCTATATAGCAAACAATGCCTAAGCGGTGCCCGTTGTTTCCCATGATCCTCTTTTCCTTATGTTAATTGAGAGCTGATTTGATGAGATAACCACCTGTCAGTGACCTTGCAGGGAGGTCTAATCCCTTCTGGCAAAACTAATGCAGACAGACTTTAAATCATTTTCTTTCCTTTCTTTGTTTCCTGCAGGTCGTAAGGACAGCCCTCCTGGACGCATCCGGCGTCGCGTCTCTCCTGACGACCGCCGAGGCCGTCATCACGGAGACCCCCAAGGAGACCCCGGAGATGCAATGGGCGGCGGCATGGGCGGTATGGGTGGTATGGGTGGAATGGGCGGTATGGGAGGCATGATGTGAGGACCATAGACCCCCCCCCCCCCCCCTAGTGAGGATGTAAAGAGGGATAATTATTTTATATATTATAAAGAGAGGACTATTTGAATGTATGACGACAACACCATGAATGAAGATGTACTTGTATGTGATTTTAGAGTTTTGCCAAGATGTGACCAGCCAGGATGATGTAGTGATCAGTTGAGTGCCTGCGAGAAGGCCATAGCAAACTATAAATGGCAGTAACAGCCTTATTGCGGGCAGCCGACAAAGCATTCACTGATGCCCCAGTCATACCGATGAGACCGATACTAGACCGACAATGGACCAAACCAGCGCCATCTATACAGAGTTTGGCCAACTTGGCGTATATTCTTTTGATTTGTGCTTGCCCAACAAAGCAGTAGTTGCCACATTGAGTCCATTCGAACCAGCATGGCCAAACTCTGTGTATAGATTGCTCTGGACCAAACAAGAGTGCAGTACCCTTTATGGCCAATATCTTTGTTGGTTATCAATCGGTTTGGGGTTAGTCTGGCGGCATGACTGAGGTATGAGAAGTAGGACAGCATAAATACTCTACAATTCTGCTCTCTACAATTCTGCTCTCTATGAACTGCTGTTTAGAAGGTATAGGAGAATCTTTCTGCAGGGAAATTTAAAAATATGTTTGAAAAATTGAAGTCGGGCATTTGTGAATTATTTGTATATCACAATTGAGCTCCTATTCAGGAATGTTCTCTAGCTAATTCAGCTATAAATATTCAAAAAACTGCCTCATGTACCTGTGTATGGCAATGTGCAAATATATCCTGAGTTTTGCAGAATATTGCAGCAGTGACGACGGAGCTGGCATGATTTTGACCAAAGGATGAAGTATAATCTTGAAGGTTTGTTTGGTATCTCACTGTTTAAGACATGAAGAGCTGCATTATTACTGAATATATTTGTGAAGAAATTAATATTGATTCACCGGTTTGTTGTTCTTTTTCCCAACAGACTTTTCGTAAGTGTGTTCCTTCTTTTGAAGTAGATTTGTCAATCTACACTTTCCTTTAACTTCAAGGAATTATTTTATTCTTCGATTGGGCTTCGGTTAATTATTTCCCGTATTGATTACGGTACATTTATGTCACTTATGTTTCTCATTAAATATTTTTTCATTTGTTTTGTATTTCTAATTTGATGACCAATCATGATAACTTGACTGTGTGTATTATATTAGGAGTGGACATGAAATATACAGTATTTGTAAACGTTGTTAGAAAAAAAATTAAAAGAGAAGCTATAAAAATGTATTGTATGGACTCTTTTCAATCAGTTGAAGTACTAATTGGTAATGAGCCCTTTGAATTTTGTTGTATGGCATTGAAATCAATAATTTTTTTCATGTTTTGTATGCCTGAATGTACACAATCTACAAATATTAATGCTAATATGTTCACAAGGTGCGGTACTCTTTCAGAAAAAGAATTTGAGAAAATTGATGACATGTAAATTGCTACTGCAACTATGAATGTTTGTATTCCATTATTATGGAGTAACTTCTTGAAATAAAAGAAGAGAAATATTCCAGATATTGATAAATTTGAGGTGATTCGAAGATGTCCTATTTAATCGTGATGAGTTTTTTTTTTCTTGTGTGACAATGGCCCGAATTCACAAAGGAGGTTTGTTGACAAACCTAGGGTTATGTGCATCATACGACGCCTTTCAGACCAAGGTTCAGACCTGAAATGTGTCATAATGCATCATATGATGCACATAAACCTAGGTTTGTCAACAAACCTCCTTTGTGAATTTGGGCCATTGTGAGTGAAAAACATAGTATTGTGCAAAGGTCTAATTTGAGGATAAGAACGGACTCTGTACCTCCATCCTCCCCTCTCCTTATAATTGTCTGTGACATAAATGTACATTGAATGCTGCTGAGTGATGGAAGATGTGTATGTGATGCAAAATGGACTACATGGTGTTGTAAATGCAATTTACGCATAGGCAGGGAAAGGTCACTAGTACCAAACTTGTAAAATCCCACACAGAGGCATACTGGATACGTGCTTATGAAAGTTATGTCATCATTATTCATTTATGAAGTGCATCCATGACTTTGGTAGTGATTATTCTAAAATGCACCGAGTATGACTACTTTTAAATAAAGGAAACCTCACCCCAAGAAATAACTTAACTTATTCTGAGGGATTAATTATATTCTTGCCCATTAATCTACAAGATTCCCCACCAAAGTGTATGAGGCATAATGCAAGCATAATCTAGTCTCTCAGCAGGACATGGGCATCATCATTTTCTTGATAACGTGACGTACTGTGTTAAAGATAAAGTTGAGTTCTGGCTATGCGATTGCATCGTGAAAGAAATGTGGAATCGATCAGAAAAAGTTGATCATGTAGCATGCAAGTATTGGTTTGTACTGTGGTTTCTGGAATCGTCAAAATGATAAGAAATTTGGCAGTCTTGGTAAAGTAACGAGCACTGTACACAGGAAGATGTATATGGGACTACACAAACATGTGGTATAAAAATCGGGCCTCATTTTTAAGCCGTTACTTGTCATATCTTTTTCTCTGATGTTCTTCCACGCTTGCATAATAACTATGATAACGCTCACAGATTAATTTCCACCCTCCCCAGAACTCAACCTCCTCTTTAAAGGAAACCTCACCCCAAGAAATAACTTTACTTATTTTGAGAGATTTATTATATTCTTGTAGAATACATATTTATTCATGCAGGCTGGGTTTTCCTTTAGAGAACAGACGAGACAGTGAACACTTCATGGTGGTAGTACATGTATTTACAAATTTATTTTTCAGGAAAAAAAATAATTCTCAGAAACACAGTGATCGAACCTCCAGGACAAGCATACATGTACGGTAATATTAAATTCTATTCTTCCATCAGTTAAAACAACATGTGATAGCAAAGGACTTGTGGGAAAGCGAAAGAATCAACATTACATGTCCGTTCTCTTATATACATGTATACTCATAACATTGCAGTGACACATCCAAGTGTCAATACCTAACTGAATTTACAATACATGTACACTGAATCATAATATGACAATTGGACAATTTTCTGATGAATTAAAAGACATGTTTTTTTCGTGTATAAGAATGCAAAATATGGGGGCTCACCAGTTTAGAAATACATATAGTGAATCAATTAATGTAAAATATGCTATATATGTATACATCTGAACATAGGCAAATTAATTACTGTCAAACAACAAACTTCTGCAAGTATGAAATGATCAAGAATTTGAACCATACAGTATTTTTTTTCACTGACAGTTTTGTCGCGAAATGATTGGGACAGCAACTGAGTCAACTGACACAATCGTAAGTGTTTTGCTTCAAGTTGCCATGAAAATCGCTCTCATTTACAAAATACATATACTTTTGTGTAATGACAAATTCTGATGTTACAGTAGTTGAACATCCAGAATAAGTGTTGACTCGGTATATGCCTACCACTGAAACTTTCGACACCGACACTACCCAATGGAAACAAAATTAACAGAAAATAGCTGTTTATATTCAAACAATAGTCGTAACAAAGAAATTTCTGACCTGATAAGGACATTTACCACACAAAATACACCTGGTTAGGATGTCCAAATTGATTACGAACACACATGTACATGAAAATCAAATACAGTAAGAAGTTCATATATTACTCTCAGAAGCTCATGGAAGGGAGTACAAGGCAAATCCAATCATAACCAGATGATAAACGAATAAAGGATAGCTTCATTGTCGAATAAAACAAACGCAACTTCATCAAGTCTTTATTAGTATTATAACGATTTATTTCTGTACACTTCAAAAGCCAAATTTGCTTTTGCCTGCAAATACATCCCCCCAAAAGAACCCCATTCTTGACTGTTGCTTTTCTTCTTGCTCCCCATCTCTCACCATATCTGTAACAATAATTTGTCCAGCAATCAATTCACTCATGAACTATTTTATGTGCTCCCTCTCTCTCTCCCTCTGTTGTTTAGTTGTGTGCATTGTCGTGACCTTGTTTTTTAAAATTGTACTTTTTGTTGTTCCAGACAAATACAATCTTTCTTCCTTCATCAAGTTCTTCTAGTCCCATTTCCTTTATATACACATAAAATGCTGACCATCATAAAGGCTCGTTCAGTTATGACAAAGTAAACCACCGCCAAAAAATAGCTGCTGTTTTCTTCTTCATGAATTAGTGAATGGCAACTTCACGCAACAGTACTGAGGGTATTGTCTGAGCCCTTTGTTATAACATAGGGAAATGGGAATCGTATTAAAGGTAAAGACCAGTTCTGGTCATGCGATTACATTGTGAAAGAAACGTTGTGGAATCGATCAGAAAAGGTCGATCATCTAGCATCTAGCATCTGCAAGGTTCTGGAATCATCAAAATGATAAGAAATTTGGCTCATTCTTCGTAAAGTTACAAGCACTATACACAGAAAGATGTATATGGGACTACCCTATCTCTCTCACCAGACCATGAGAGAAATAAATTTACCAAATATATGAATTAGTAGGCGGTTTCCCGGCAAATTTTTTATCATCATGTTATAGTCAAAACATATTCTTTCACATGATTGGTAATGAGAGCTTCCATTTCATTTTTTGAAATTGGGGCGTTGCCAATACTGGTCTTTACCTTTAAACTGTGTCGTCATAAAAAACATCCGGTTTTGCTGCGACATATCTGAACAAAGCTTTATACAACCCAAATGACTCAAATTCCAATGATTGCACTCTAACACAAAACATGGTGCAAGTGTATCGCTATCTTCTTACAGATACCAAAATCAAAAGGTAGACAAAGAATTAAAGTTCACTGAAGAGATGAAGAAGAATAGAATAGACGAGCCAAACATGGCAGTAATTACACTGTCACTGTGTTGAGAGACTCGATCGACTGCAATAATCATGATTGAGATGACCTGTACGTGATTGTTCCTATCAAAGCCATTGGTATCCCTTGCTCTATTAAAATAGACTCTGCGAAAATTCCAAATAAGAATGTGATTAAGTTTATTTTCTTTTACACTATGAGGCTGAATGTAACAGACAACATCTTCTAGTGTACATGTACATACTCTAACCTGTGTTATATGTAACAACCATCTGTATAGAAAGTCCACCTGTCTACAAAGACTGCATTCATGGTGTTCCCTTGGAAGCATTTCTCAATGAAGACTATATCAAATGGGTCTATATAGAAAACCAACCTGAATATATAAATAACATATTTTGGGGGGTTCCCTTTAGCAGTCGTAATATATACATTGATGGTTTGATATAATATCATAATACCAGGAGGGTACATGTGAAAATGACTAGATGACTAAATGGTTTGATACAAGTCAATTATAACAAGTGTGATATCAAAGTTTTTTTTTTACATAAGTAAAGTACAGTCAATAGCGACCACCTGTTTAGAAAGACCACCTGCCTGTAAAGACCACATTCTTTGTTTCCCTTGAAAAATAGTTTCTCAATTAAACATGTACCAGTACTAATGGAACCTGAACATTGAGACCACCTGCCTACGAAGACCATGCTTTTATCGTCTCCATTGAGCAACCTTTATATACAGGTTTCACTGCATATGTACTCGATCGTTGAACGCCACTTGACTTTGAAGATAATGTACAGCAGCTGAAATTCTGGTGCATGATACATCAAGGTCCACAACTTACAGAAGTCCATCGGATTAAGTTTATACTTTGTTTGACAAGTGTCCATGATATAGGTAAGTCATCTCTTCTCAAAGCACATAGTCTAGTTCATAGCGAAGGTACTGGTTCTTCTCATCATTGGGTACTCTGGGGAAACCAGCGACCAGTGAGTCCTGCGCGCCGATGTACAGTGTGTTGTATATTCTCCAGTAAGTGTCTCGTACCTTACGGGCTGGATGGAACAGGCCCTGAAACAAAGAAAGAAGAGATGGGATGTTGTAACATCATGCAATGTTTCTTTATTACCTTGCATTTTCAAAATTTATTGGGTGGAACAATACCTGTGGTGAAAAATACAAGAGATTTGATGTTGTAACATCATGCTATGTTTTGTTTACTACCTTGCATTTTCAAAATGTACAAAATGCACCCCCAAAACAAAATTGTGACCAAAGGTGCACTTAAATTTGGTTAGAAAAAAACACGTTCAATTACATCTGTTAAAAAGAAACATACATACTCCCCTGTTTCATAGAAGCAGAATGTTACAGTGGAAACACTCTGCCCCTCGGATAGGACATTAAATGGAGACCCAGTGTAAAGAAGAATCACCACCATTGCATGTAAGGAACCCACTGGAATACTTGTACAAGAGTTAAAGATATAGACCAGTAGTGGTAAAATTGCGGTTCAAAGGTTTTGGGTGCAAAATATCCATTCAATATTGTTTAAATATTGCCTTCTGAGGTCTAGATGGCAAAACTTCAACCTAAATTTGCCAAAAAACAGACATATACCCAAATGTTCAATGTTGAAGTGCATTTGCGATATCTATCCAGGCCGGATCGATATGATAATTTACCAAATATATCAATTAGTAGGCGGTTTCCCTGCGAATTTTTTATCATCACGTATTAGTCAAAACATATTCTTTCACATGATTGGTAATAAGAGCTTTCATTTCATTTTTTGAGAGAGGGGCGTTTCCTAAACTAGTCTACACCTTTAATTAAGGGAAACCCCACTGTTGTGGTTCACCTGCCCACCCCGAATCAGTTATACCAGGAGGAGAGACCCAGGCATCACAGTGATTCAGTTTACTTTCCCCCTCCCAGGCACAGCGACGCCAAATACTAAATGATAAGATTACAATAAAATCCTGTCTCACCTGTAATGCATACTGGAGCATCTTGATGGACCCTACACCAACCCTGAGACCTTCGATGGCCTCCATGACGGCCTGGATGACGTGAGGCGACGTCTCAAAGATGTTCGGCCAGACAAAGTTAAGGAGATGTATGAGGGCATCCTCACAGCCAAAGCCGAACACTCCTAGCGACATGTGCTTGATGGCTGCACAGGCCGTCTGTCGATGGACGAGATCCCTGTTTTAAAAAAAAAACAATCAAAATTTGAATAATGTCCTGGAGGCTAGAACATATGGCTTTTTTCCAAACCATTAGAGAATCTTACTGCATAGAGATGCCAAATGAATCAAGACATCACCAATAGACCATTTTATTAACATATTCAAGTTTTATGCATACTGTTAAAAGAAAGGTTGCTCTTGAATCTTGACAACCCAAAAGTTGCCTGAGGAATGCCTGACATAGCAACAAATAATGTATTCAGACTGGATTCCAAGTATTGTAGTTCATTCATTAATAACAGGTTAATGGAATAACTCCTCACTATGTCCCGAGGAAAGAAACATTCATAAACTTGAATCTGCTAGTAAACCAGTCAATTAGCTAAAAGAGGGAAGACCTTGAATTCATAGTCACACCAATATTCCAACATCAAATCATCCACCTGAAGAAAATCAAAGAAGTAAAGAATCCCTCTAAAAATAAGTTAAAGAAGTAGTCTGTATTGGATATGTCATAAAATATTACAATAACATCAACAGATGACAGGATTTACAGAATTCCTCGAAATAGATTCTAGAAAGTGATAAATGTACAGTGACTTTAATGAAATAATATAGATCGAAGCACCTTTAGAGTGGTAACTTGATTTTGGTCTTTCTAGCGGGAAGGGATTTCTTAATAGATGTGTGTATTTGTAAAAACCCTTCCTAACTTACCTATCCATGAGCGCATCTTCAAGCAGCGGCGTGACAGCATAGATATAATCCTTGCCCATCTCACCGATATACTCAAAGAGGAAAGACAGTGACTTGAGCACACCGTTCTGAACGTTAAGCTCTGGCACCCTGTACTCATTCATGAGAGCTGGGAGGACAGTGAACGGTGAGCAGGTCTCAGCCACGATTGCGATGGCTACGGTGGTGCAGACACGGTTCTGACGCTCCTGGACCTTGAGGTTGTTAAGCAGGGTGGCCAGCACATCGTGAGGTCTGGAAAGGGTAAGAATATAACATCATTCAAAGCTGATCTTGATAATTGATTGGTGTAATAATAGGAATTACTCATGAGAATGAAGAAAAAGTATTTGAGGGACTGATAATACACTGACAGCAAATTCTTCATTTACAGACTACACCAAGATTCCCAGCCAACATTTTGATTTTTTAATGTTTTAATTAAGAACTAAAGAACACCACTGTTCTTGACAACAAGGTACAAATCTAGGTCTGAACATTTTATATCAACTGTATCAAGTGCACGTTTCATTCAAACACATTCACAAAATAGGGTTTGTGATACTGCTGATGATCACTGAACTTGCCTTTTGTTTTACATGATAAACATATTTGTCATAGGTTACACTGAATTAGAACATTCAACAAATTTCGGCATCAAACTTTGAACAAAATTAATCATGCCACATTCTACGGCCAAAAGGATGTTTCCTCTATACGGATTATAAAGTTTCTCTCTATCAGGAGATAAAAACTGTCATTATTGCCAATAATCATTATCAAGAAAAACGACTTGACCTACCCAATGGCCTTAGCGATGTATCCAAAGGTATTGACTGTAGCTCTCCGGATGGACTTCTTGTGAGCTTTGAGAAGATCAAGCAGCTCAAAACATATCCTCATCCACTCCCTGGCCGAGACGTACTCAGCTCCACGGTCTGCGATACGTCCTACCAGGTCTATGCAGTTCTCTTGTACCTTCTCGTGCCTGGGAACAAGAAAGAAGGAAAGACAGAAAGGGGGAAAAGCTACATTAGGTCACAGAGATTGAGCAACAGCATTTCAGTAAAATTATTCATCATGAGGCCAATTGAATGACTGAGATCCCCTCTGGAGACTTACAGCATGTATATGAGTGTCAAAAGAAGCTTGACAACTTGCAACTTCCATTTTTTTTGTTTTTTTGTTATTAGATATGAAACATCTTCCATAAATCTTCCTACTTCAAACAGTTTCCACATTCAGGATGCTTTAATAAAACCATCTCTGATTAAGTACTTTTTTTGTCTCTTGTTTCCTCCTCTCCTCTATCTAATTCTATTGAACGAAAACTACCACCAAAAGAATTGTTCGCTCATGTACTTGCCTACTCCTGTCAAGATTAGTCATGAATACAAGTATAATCAAACCTGTCTATAGCAACCGCCCAAGGGAAACAAAAAATGTGGCCTTTGTAGACAGGTGGTCACTAAAGCAGGTTTGACTGTATATCAATGAAGGAGAGCCACTCACCTGTTCTTGAGGATTGGTGTGAGACGAGGAAGAAGATCTTTGATGGGAGGGGTCATCTTGTGCATACCGATGACATTGACAATGCCCTTCAGAGCTCCCAGGATGCTACCCAGAACCTCAGGGTATTCTTCTCCTAGGTATTCATACAGTACCACACCCAAATGACCCATCAACTTCTCCTGTTAACAAAAAATAGAAATCAAAGAATTTTGAAGTGTGACATTGATAATGACTTTGACATTGTGACATTGACGATGCCCTTGAGAACATCCAAGGTGGTTCCTTTTGTATTCTTCTCCCAAGTACTCGTACAGCACTACACCCAAATGACCCATCAGTTTCTCCTGCAAAAAAAAATCCCTGGCAATCCCCTTGAAAGTGTGTCATTGACAATGCCCTGGAAAGCTCTAATGATGCTACCCATGACTCTGAAAGCATATAAAACAAAAGGCAGAATATGCTTACTATATGACATTAAGTTCAAAAGGTTTCATTGAAATTCTTGTAGCGACTATGAATGCAATATCAGTCAGGGATGGGGGGGGGGGAGTTATGTTTGGTGTGAGTGAGCTCTTACAATGTATCTCTCAGAACAATTTTCAGAAGGTGAATGATTTAACTCCTGGAAACTCAAAAGAGAGTAAAGTATATAATAATGCAATAGAATCACATATATATTGGCACATCCTCAATACGATTACAATGTGAATAGTTGCTGATCAAAATCTATAATCTGTCAACTCTTTATACATGTAGACCTACTATAACCAGGGGCCCGTTTCATAAAACTTGATGTCTATAACAACTGTTAAATTTCTATGACAAATTTACTCTCAGCCAATCAGATGCCATGATTTCAGTAGCTTATAACAGTAGCTTGTAACTTGTTATTGATAACAAGTTTTATAAAACAGGGCCCTGAACAAAAAATGAGAAAGAGAGCATACCTCTTGACACGTTCTCATGACGATAGCGATCCTTGAGATGAGGTCCGCAGCCTGCTGCCTGACCTTAGCTGCTTTGTTATTGAGACGCCATAGGATAGTACCACAGATCTGAGGCAGGTACGCCTTCACTCGCTTGCCAAGGGCGTTCACGATGGTACCAAAACCATTCAGCATTACAGAGTCCTGAGAATGGAAGGAAATATATCAATGACATTTATTATAATAATAATAATCATAGTGTAAACT
The DNA here is from genome assembly GCA_035222895.1 of Strongylocentrotus droebachiensis. Classification (NCBI taxonomy): domain Eukaryota; kingdom Metazoa; phylum Echinodermata; class Echinoidea; order Camarodonta; family Strongylocentrotidae; genus Strongylocentrotus; species Strongylocentrotus droebachiensis. The sequence goes on along the minus strand of JAVYIG010015914.1, from coordinate 22,456 downwards.
TATAGAGCGCACACACCGTCCAGGGACGCTCATGGTGCTAGCCTAACAACAGCTCTTTAATAAATGTACAAATTATACATTACTAGTTAGTGCATGAACCTGACATGTCAGAAGCATATAATGAAGAATTGAGGAAAGTAGGCCTTGATGATGGTTCAAAATTGATTCAACAATAAAGAGTCTGGAAATCTACTCGCAAGAAATTTAAAGAATGTAAAGCTTTTCATTGGAAAAAGATTTCAAAGCATTGAAATACACACAAATATCATGCAATTTGTTTGTGATTCAAGGTGAAAATCAATGCAAGTTCTTCTGTTTATGTTTACATTTCCTGTACTAAAACAAGATGTACTTCTTCATGAACTTTGAATTTAAATCTAAATCTAAAATATTTAGTTTTTCTAGCTGTATTTGCTACAAAGCGTAACATTATGAGCTAAATTTAACATCAAAACAGTGCTAGATATGTATGCATTTTTCATCAATACTTTCAAAAATACTGGACCTAATCTGGGGGGTGTTTCACAAAGATCCTAAGTCGAACTTAACTCTAAGTTGGACTTAAATATTATGGAGAGCCATTTGTAGCCTTACAATGAAATATATTCAAAAGCAAAAATTGAAGTATTTTAGACTTTTTATAAATTCCACATTAAGAACACGAAATCTCCTTGATAATAGAAAATATGAATCATTTGAATCAACATTTGATGCCTTTTCAAATAACTTTTACAAATATTTTCAAAGATGCTAACGGCTTTCCATAATTCCTAAGTCTAACTTAGAGTTAAGTTCGACTTAGGATCTTTGTGAAACACACCCCTGTGGGGGGCATTTCACAAAACTTGTCATCAGTGACAAATTACAATTTTTGTTATAAGCTACTGAAATCCTTGCTTCTGATTGGTTATCTGCAGATTTGTCACTGGTTTTATCATTTGTCATTGAAAAAAGGCTTTGTGAAACAGGCCCCGGGTCCTACTTTTGACCTAACCCTTACTCACCTCTGTAGTCTGTTCCTGGAAGGCATATAGGATACCATCAATGAGCTGCTCCTCCAGCCTTGAATCAATGTCTGATGCGCCCAGGTTATCCATCACCTTCTCAATGGTCTCCATCACCATCTTCCTGTACTGTTCAGCTTCATCCTTGAGATCGTCGACCACCCTGACGATGATCTCGGAGGCTCCAACCTTGTTGGCGATCTCGACTGTGGTGTCCACAAGCTATGGGAAGATAAACATAGATGTAAACTTCATTAAGATAACAAATACTAACGATCATTCCTCCAGCACCACCTTTCAGTGGCAGTGGCATGACAAAAATAATACCATGAGTCCTACATATAAACACCGCTAAATGGAGTCAGGAAGAGTTGTGTAATTAAGCAGGTAGTAAATCACAAATGTCGTAAAACTAAGAGTACTAGTGTCATCCTAAACACTGAGCAATTAAACTTGAGTCGCTAAGTCCTGGGTAATACAGTCATAAACAGGATAACCATAGATCAGTTCATCATCTTTTTCACTTTTACCAAAAAACATGGAAAAGGCAGCAATTTGTAAAATAGCCTTTAAACTAGATGGAATTCGACTGCGCGCAGTCGAAAATGATGCCTCCGTTATAGAGCAATTTTACAAACCAAAACAGAAGAAAAAAAATTGAATTCACGTTCAATGGTAATCCATTGACAGGTTCTCAAAATATTGTGATTACAAGCAATTTCTCATATACATATATGACCCTTTGATCTTTGACCTCATGACCATAAAATCTACTCAGTTCATTGGCTCTGCAAGATGTTCTGAGTTAAATAGTAATCCATCTGTAAGTTCTAATGAGAATGCGTTCACAAGCTATTTTTGCATACATAATGGGCCCATGACCTTTGACCTTATGAACCAAGAATCTACTCAGTTCATTGGCTCTGCAAGTAACAAACATGACCTAATTTTGGCATGAATCCATCAATCGGTTCTTGAGATAACGCGATCACAAGCTGTTTTTGCATTCATAATGTGCGCTGTGGCCTTTGACCTTTGACCTACGTGCTCCAAAATCTAATCAGATTGTCTTCCTATGGTGATACACACTATCATTAAGTTTGAAGTTTAAATCTCCAGTGGTTCTTGAGATATTATGATAACAATCTCAATGTATGGAATTTCATAAGTTGACCTGTGACCCTTGACCTTTGACCTACGTGCTCCAAAATCTAATCAGATCGTCTTCCTATGGTGATACATACTATCCTTAAGTTTGAAGTTTTTACATCTCCAGTGGTTCTTGAGATATCATGATAACAATCTCAATGTATGGAATTTCATAAGTTGACCTCTATGACCCTTGACCTTTGACCTACGTGCTCCAAAATGTAATCAGATTGTTTTCCTATAGTGATACACACTATCACTAAGTTTGAAGTTTAAATCTCCAGTGGTTCTTGAGATATCATGATAACAATCTCAATGTATGGAATTTCATAAGTTGACCTCTGTGACCCTTGACCTTTGACATACGTGCTCCAAAATCTAATCAGATCGTCTTCCTATGGTGATACATACTATCCTTAAGTTTGAAGTTTAAATCTCAAATGGTTCTTGAGATATCGCGCTAACAAACTCAATACAAGGAATTTCATAAGTTGACCTCTGTGACCTGTGACCTTTGACCTACGTACTCCAAAATCTAATCAGATCGTCTTCCTATGGATACTATTCCCGAGTCTTAAGTTTAAATCTTAAATGGTTCTTGAGATATTGTGATAACGGTCAAACGGGACGGACGGACGGACGTACGGACGGACGGACGGACAACCCGAAAACATGATGCCTCCGGCACCACCTTCGGTGGCGGAGGCATAAAAAGCCTGCCATTCCATTATATAGAAATTAATTTCAGAGCCTCATAATGCAGCTTCCATCATGTGACTATGTGGAAGAAGAGAAAACCAAAGTTGAAAAAGAATTCACAAGCGATACAATAAGTAAGGACCTACCTGTCTGTAGTTACGCCTATCGAGGGCCATTCTGTGCTGCCAGAAATGCTTGAAGAATGATGGCAGGACTTCATCTCTGATGTAATCCTCCTCTACACCATCGGTTGCACAGCACTGCTTCACAACCTACAAAGAAATTACAAAATGTTATCATGATAATAAAGTCTCATAGACATAGGCAATATCAGCAATACTAGCAAAAGTGCATAAGACTATCAACCTAATGCAAGTCCAGTTTGGCAAGTCAGGAATCATCTCAATCTATGCTCCATATATTTCACAATATTTACCCTTCTTATATCTATGAATTCTCTTTTTGCATAAGTCTAATACCACCACTTAAAATTCAGCTGAGTCAAAGAGAGTTTCCAGTTGAAGTGCTGTAAGTGTGTTAAATGATCTCTTATTCACTGGAATATAACTTTCTCGAAAGTCAAGTTATCACATTCACCCCAATGAGGTACATGCTGACAAATACCTCTCTATGGTTGTATAACACATTATTTCCTGATCTACACTGACCAAATTGCTAAATTCAAACCTGCACTCATCACTAAACTTAACCCTTAACCCTAACCCTAAATCTAGACAGAAGCCCAATCAAATCCCTAATCCTAACCCTATTTCTTTGAAAAAATAAAACCCACAGCATATATATGATAATCCCATGATAAATCATTATCATTTGCGTGAAACTGAAGAATTTACACTAGAACTGAACTGAAACTTGGTTTACCTTCAAGACAATCTTCTTCATTTCTTCATCAGGAGACTGGAACTCACGGATGAGGATCAACATCACTTCCTTGGTGTAGTAGTTAGCATACTCAGGGTCCATCAACGGGATCAAGTAGCCAATGGCTTTCAGAAAAGCAGCAAGACCCTGGAGGAGAGGTTGGCATTTGAAATGAGTTAATAATTCAAGTGATAGATTAAACAAGGCTGAAGGTTATACGTCTTGGAGTAGAGGTTGGCATTAAATCAGTTAATGATGCAAAGATGCACAAAAGAGACTTGGAAGTTACTTGGATTAACTTTAAGTAATTTTTCATTTCAAGCCAGGGTGAATACAAGTACCAAATATCGTGTAGCAGTGAACCTACTAGTCAACAGAGTGAGAGGGATGGATTACACAAACAAACTATCCCACATCATATCAATTTTCTTCTTGAAAAATCAGTATCAAATATCAATCAACATTTCTAATGACGAAAGAAAACAAATCAACTATTTTCATGACTTACATTTTTAAAACATCACAATGTATTACGTCTACTATGGTTGATATTCCTTTGGTGGGTTTTAAGATATTTGTGATGATAACTGTCAAGGAAGGACAACATAGCAGAGGCGTACAATTTCCTTCTCCATTGGAGAATTAGAAGAGGCTTAGGGTGGGGTTCGCTAACGGCCTAATATCTAAACGAGGCTTAAATGTGTTGTTGCTCACCTTTCCTCTGTGCTGCCTGATACCCTTCCAGAGAGGCTTGAGGACACTGTCAAATGACTCAATACCGTAGGGGGTAGCTGCCTCAGCCAAGGCTGCCAGGGCCAGGGCAGTGATAGTACGCACCTTCTGCTGCTCATCAACCAAACCTAGAAGGAAATTGAAAAGAGAAAGATGAATAAAAGACTATCGAAGGACTCGATCCATGATATAAGGTGTAGCTGCTTGAACTATTAGGCTACTAGGGCCATATCAAACTACATTTTTTTTTAATTCTTAACAAGCAATCCTAAAATGGAGGATACATAGAAATATTGAAGTATAACAATATTTGTTTTACATATGGAAAGTTTAACATAAGACTGAAGACTCACCATGCTCAATGATCTCTACCAAGTTTCTCAGATGAGGCAAGATAGCACAACCCATCAGGATAGCGATCTGCTGGACGATCTTGATACCAGTATGACGAGCCTGCCAGGACTTCTTGCTCCGGCACACAGCCTTGAGGAAAGGCAGCAGGGAGGGGATACCCAGAGCCGATGCGACGACGGCGAAGGCACGGGCCGTGGTGTTACGGACGTACTCGTCCAGGTTGTCGATGTCGGGACGCATTGTGGAGATCATGGTGGCCAGACCAGCGGCCTTCGCGAGGTTGGAGATGATCTCACGACCTTCAACGCGGGCGTAGTAGTCCTCGTCGATCAGCAGGGGCTCAATCACAACAAGGATCTGTGAGGAATTAAAACAATTTCTGAATTAAATTGCCCAATCCTCCTGTCAAGACTGATAAAATCAAAATAAGTATTGCAGTCAAACCTGCTTTAGTGACCACCTGTCTACAAGGACCATGTTTTTTATTTCCCTTGAAAATGGTTTCTCATTGAAACGTACTTAAGGAACCTGTCTACAAAGTCGCTATAGACAGGTTTGACTGTAATTATGTTTCTGCAATTCTTCATTATTGTCAATTCATAATAAAAACATGTTAACTTTCTGTGTCTATTTCCCAGCTTGTTTTGTTTGTTTCTTTAACAATAGGAATACTTGTATTAGGTCTGGACCTTCTAATACCATAAATCTAAATGCTTACAATGGATATTACATTTCACATCAATTACTTGTTACCTCTCCTCATATATATGCGACAAAAAGTTACATCATACTGCATACTTATTCTCATCTTGCATTACATCAGAATCAAAGAACCTTACCTTGTGAACATAGGGCCTGACCAGGTCATCAAGCTTGTAGAGGATGCGATCAATAACCTTCACCAACAGATGGCGCTCTTGATCCTCGAGGGTGGGGGACATGAGGAGAGGTAGGATCTGGTTGAAGAGAGGGCCGGCGCCAAAGTCCCTGGCCTTGTCCGTGATCTGTCTAAGTGCAGCCTTCCTCATGGGTGGGGTACCGTTCTTGATCTTGAGGAGGAGCTTCATGATGCGTCTTTCCTTGGCTTCCTCAGGGCTTAGAGTACTCTCATCAACATCATTCTATGAAAGACATTTAAAATTCATTCATTTCATAAGCATATAGGATTTCTTCTATTTTCTGTAAAGGTCAAGGGTCGAATTCAATGCACATGTATTCAACCATCACCACTACTTTGAGTTGATATGAGAATTAATAAAATACACTGGAATGATATAGAACTATATAAAAAAGAAACAACAATCATATCCTAAGATTTGTTGTCTTCATCTCCAATGTGATGTATACGCAAGTGTTTCACACCAGTTTTCCAGCCATCTCTTTTCATTCATTGCATAAATAAGTAACATGCTTGGGTGATTTCTTGTAAAATGTTACATGCTTTTAGGTTACATGGTTTTATCTTACATATTATATCTTGTTTTATTAAATGAGTGACCTCTTACAAGGTTTTCCTTTTTGGCCACTGAATTCGTCACTTTTTATAATTCATCTTATGTATTGTCATACATTTGTCTGTTTAGCTGTTGACCTCTTGACGAGAAATAAATGGAACCGAAACTGAAAGTGGAACTCTACACAACATCCTAATTGGTTGTGCTCTCCTACCATATCCTTGCATATATATATATATATATATATATATATATCAGAGAAAAGCAGAATATTTCACACACAAAACTGAATTGTCCCTAGCCTTCTACTGAAGCTGGAATGAATTCTACCACTTTTTATTCTAAAGTAAATATAGCTGCTCAACCAACTGAACATATTCCCATTTCCAGATAAGACCAAACATCCAATAATAATTTAAATATTCCGCTTATACAACGATTTATACAAATGTCTCTAACGCTTTACAGATATACTATTAACCCGGTCATTGGATTCAATACTTGCCCGTACACACTGTGTGCACAATCTCCACTCCCTGGGGAGCATTCCAGCTAGGTGTTACGTGACGCTCACAAAATATTTGACCTACAATGACGGTAGCATCCTACCTGGAAGGAGAGTACTCACCAGAAGCTTGCCAAAGTACTGTGTATCATCTGGTTTGAGTACAGGTAGGTTACCGGGTGGTTGGGCCAACCCTGCATCCACAAGGCCTCCATCCTGCTGCATGCTGAACCCACTCAGGCCACCCATGGGGGTAGGTGTGGCCGTCAGCTTACGGGCAGGGGTGCGGATGGGTACGTAACCAGCGGGCGGGGTCAATACCTGTGCGGAGAGGGGTGAGAAGGAGGATACTGTTTTGAAAGGCAAGGGGGTTCGATGAGATGCTCTTCTCTTGGTTTGAATTGGAGTCTGAATCAATTAACCAACCATTACATATAACAATGTGTAATATGAGATATTCATCAAGCGCAATCTTATAATAATTTACAGCACAGACTGTAATTACAAGGGCATTTGTATGTTTAGAATGATAACATGTTCAGCAAGAATAAAATATTTGGTCATAGCAGATTCTGGCACATGTTTGATCGTGTGTGCTTTCCTTTTCTTAACAATTCAAATACAACACACATTTTCTTTAGTACATTTCACTTGGTCACTATAGCAGATTCTGGTGCATGTTTGAATGTATGAACTGTCCTTTCCTAAACAATTGATATATTCAATACACAACATTTTCTCCAGTATATTTCACCATGTCTTTCAATGTATAATCATGATTAAAAGGGTTGGATCATTCCAATGCTCCATAGAACGTCAGTCCAAGGGATCAGTTGCCTTCGACACAACATTATACCACTGTCAGAAAAGAAATATCACTGAAAATGCTTCAGCAAATTCAACTTACTTTGTATCCTTCCGGGAAGAGCGTATCAAGTTCATCGTCAGAGAGAGGTCTATTCCTCTCATCAATCTCCTTCTCCCAACGCCAAGCTTGCAACTGCTCTGGAGTCATGATGCGGAGAGCTACACAACAAACAGAAAGAGACATACGACTGTTATTAAAAATGACTGGTTACAACTAAAATGATCTTCAGGTTTAAGCAAAAGGAAGTAGAAGTTGAACTGAGATGATATTATGTAACAATGAAAATAGAAATATACATTAAAGTATATAAACTTTAAAATGATATTACAAAACATCGATCATGTTTATCTTGAAGACATTATCTTTTAGTTGAGACAATGGTCCCGTCTTATAAAGAGTTGCGATCACCGATTAATCGCAAGTTTACAGTCTCCCATCTCCTTTGTACATACAGTCAGTCCGCAACGCCCGCGATAATTAGGCAGAATGACCAAATTTATACAGCACCCGGAAGTGCGAGAAACCGTCGTATTTCGTGTCCCGCGATTTGCGAGATTTCGTGAGACTTTTGCACAGGTCAACAAACTTTATCACAGCTGCTTTGCCTTTCACTGTGCTGCGTAGCATGTAGGGGTAAGTGTATCTCCATACTTTTCTACGTATTTTGATATGAAATTTTCCTAATTTTACCGCATCTGAGTAATTGTAAATAGTCATTGAAATGTGTCCATATTTTCCTTCTTTCGTAGGAGGTATTCTGACATTATCTTGCATTTAGCGTGTTCCTGACCGATATAAGAGATGTTTTTCCCCAATTCTTCGATTTTTCACAAAAACAATGTTGGCAGAAGTGAAAAAGTGCTGAGTTCGATTGATGCACGATGTATTTTATTAGCTTTTATGGCCATGAAAGTTACACATTTTTCGATTTTCAACCGGAAGTTGTGTGACGGCTACGTTAAAAACACTCATTTTTGCCGATATGGCGCGAAAAGTGTACGTTTGGCCAACGTGGCCGCACTTTCGTAGTCATCACCGTGACCGCGTACCGGTCCCATACATAGCCTTTTCTGTACCGATCCGACATAAAACAAAGCCATATTTGATCTGGGGCCCTCGATTTACAATTACATCATGTATTATCCCATTAAATTAGCAAGATTTCTTGATAATATTTATGCTTAATCCATTTTATTTTGACACGAATTTAACAGTCAACTGTGAGAGTTAAACAGTGACTCTGGCGTCTGGTCAGACTCAGATAATTATATTATTAATTTAGGGATTCTCAAACTTTGGTTGTGCCTTTTGTTTTGGTTCTGGTCAACTCAAACTTTACAACCAGCCATAGAAATAAGCAGCATTTCCCTTGTGCGAGTAATGTGAACAAAGCAGAATTATAACAAAAATCCAAAGTTAAACACTTACATTTTAACTTGTGCACTTGTGGAAAAATGAAGGGAAAATTTCATGAATTTGACACCTGTAATTTGTTTTCATTACAAAAATTTAATTTGAATGCGAGCAGGTTTTGTCTACCATAAATGGCTAGCTACTTTGATCAGATCTTTTAAATCCCCATACCTGAACTAAGCCATTTTATATTCCTTTTTATCTTTTGTCATTTGCCAGGACCGAAGCATACAAGAACAGCTTCTAAATCCTCGTACCATTACGCAATGGAATCAACTACCAGCCACCATCATCAAAGAGTCAACATCGGCCAAGTCTTTCCATACCAAAGTTTGGAGCTACATGCAGATTGACCACTCAGCGCAGCTGTACACAGGCGGGCTAGAGCGTTGATGTGGCTCTACTTCATCTAAAAATTAGATGATGTCTGCAACCCACTGTATTTTTATGAGCACCTTTTTATTTTGACTTTTGAACTCTGCACCCTCAGTTGTGATGTTTGTTGACAGTTTGCGATGCCACGGAAGTCTGGACATATATACCAATTGGTCCTGTCCAGTACCACCTTAGATGTAGATGTAGATGTTGTTGTTTTTCTGACAGATGTACTCAACCATCGAAACTTGCGGAACATTGACAACAAATCTTCTAAGACACAGACTTCACACATCAGTCTCCATTGCATTCCTGGATCAGCATTTGCTGGACTTCACATAGGAACAAACAATCTTGAAAGGGGAGTTTGGGAGAAGGACGAGAAGGATTTTGTTCAGCTTATTCTATCAGTAAAAGGAAAATCCATTTCAAGTGATTACATTTTTGTATCTCTGATACTTCGAAGGTGGGATTCCGGAGCTCTACATGAACAAAGCATTTATTATGATAAAAAACTGATTGAACTGTCACCGTTATACAATTTAAACATGTTTTAGTCTGATAATACTTTTATTCTCAGCGAGTAATGGTCTCAAGTTCTCAACATACATGTCAAAGTCAGTTTATAAATAAAATATGAATATTATAAAATGGAAATGTTATTCCTAGTCCTATTTCATTTATAATTATTTATCATTAGTAGTAGTGTTAATATATTTTTTGTTTAACCGGCTATGGTGATAATGATGACGGTGATTACGATGACGATGGCGATGATCATGATAGCTATGGTGATGACGGTGATGGCGATGATCATGATGGCTACATGTATGGTGATAATGCTGACGGTGATTATGATGATGGCGATGATCATGATGGCAATGGTGATAATGCTGACTGTGATGATGGTGATGGCTATGGTGATAATGCTGACAGTGATTATGATGATGATGATGATGATCGTGATGTCTATGGTGATAATGCTGATGGTGATTATGATGATGGTGATGGCGATGATCATGGTGACGGTGATTATGATGATGGTGATGCTAATAGTGGTGATCATGATGGTGATGATGATGATAATGATTGTGATGGCGATGATGACTTTGATGATTGTGATAATGATATTGAAGGTGAAAAGTAGAATATTATTAATTTCATTTGCACCCTTTCAAACCACCACACATTAACATTTATATCCGATGGTCATTACCAACAAAAACAGAAAATAAATGATCAGATATATATTTTGCGGGTCACTATAAAACAAAATCAAACAGAAAAGCGAATAAGGGAAAGAATTTTGTAATTATTTTATTTCTAAAAATACACATGAACTGGAGTTACATAAATTGTCAAAAGAACCATTAAATAAAATATTACCATCAAAGAATGCCTGGGGATGACCAAAAAAAATTAATGTTTAAGGCTCTTCTCATTAGTCCATGGTTTACAATTTAAATAAAAACACATTTCATAACTTTTACAACCAACCGCCTGTAATAAAACCATGAAATTTATCAGCAGGGATGGGAACAATCATATTTTCATTTTTCAATCACAATACCAATGCCAATCGCATCCCCCAACCCCCCCCCCCCCCGAAAGTTTGTATTTTCACAAATAAACATTTGAGAAAGAAAATGTGTCTTCTTTGTTAAAATGATATCAAAGCCTGGCCAAAAATAGCACATAAAGACACTTAAACCCTCCCCACTGTCCCTGATTCATTCTAGAGCTGGTATTCTATAGTGTACTTGATTGTACTTGAGTACGTATCCGCATCCATTATTAAGTAGCGCATGAGTATAATACACAATAATAAGTATGTGGGGCAGTACAAAACCTCTACGTCCGGGGGTTACGCACCAGAGAGTAATACGTGAAGATCCCTAATCACCGTCTATCTTCCGTGCGTGTTCATGTACAGCGCACGGACACAAAACATCGATAATCGACGCAAACCTAGATATAACGTAGTATCCCCCGGTCGGCAGGTGACGTCATACTGTGATGACCCACGCATATCGGCTGTGTCACCGCTGTTGAATATGTTGGAATGAACATGGTGTTGTATTTACCGTGTTCCTGACCGATATAAAGAACTAAAACAAAGGAAACAGTGATGGTTTGAAAGTTTGTATATTTATCATCACAATGAACCAAATTACTTGTTGATGCAGTAGCGTTTTCATATTTTTTTTTAATGCTGCATATCGTTAAGTTGCTGTGTTTTTTAGACTGTTTTAAATGCTCTTTTTAAAGCATGTTAACGTTAAAAAAATATCTTGATGTTTTGTAAAGATGGATTATTTGGTCTATCCTCTTTATATTGGTACATAAATGAAAAAAATCTATAGAGAAACATTGATGCAATCATAATTTTCATGTACCAATGTTTTCTGCTTATTGTCCGTTTTTACCGTACATAGCTTGCATACGACTTGTATAAATACGTGCGAATTCGCGGGCGCTGCGGACTGACTGCATAGTTCCAATTGATATTGATCGCAAATAAGTCGCAACTGTTTATAAAACAGGCCAAAGTACTGTCAAACCTGCTTTAATGACCACCTGTCTACAAAGGCCACTTTTTGTGTTTCCCTTGGGTGGTCACTTTAGACAGGTTTGACTGTATTACTATTATTAACTGACCTGAGGGTGTTGGTGTGTTCATGATGGCTGCCTTGGAGCCTATAGGGGTGATGCCATTCTGCATCATAGGGGTAGCTGATGGTGTGCCGCTTCCGGCTGGGGTCTCGTCCCATCGTGAGCGGCGCTTGCTGGCTGGAGTGGGTGTCTCAGACGGGGCGCCCTCACCTCCACGGTCTGTACGCGGTGTCTCGGCCCAGCCGCTACCATGCCCAGGGGTTTCTAAGAGCAAAATGGAAAGTATCAAGTGAATTTTTACAACAAAATATGAAAAGATGATTGGTACTACGAAATCAGAGAATCGCGTTGAAAAGAGCCATACTAAAGCTTTTTGTCTTGCACTCATCAGAGTAAAACGCAAGAATGGAAACTAAAAGAAACAAGGTGGGAATATAACAAGCTCTGATTGGCTGTCTAAGGTAACAGTAAATGAGGCTTATTGCCAGCCGGTTATACCAGGATAATCGCTAAAATAATATGAAAATAACAAACTATGAATATCTATCACGACATGTAACTCTTGAAAAAAGGATTCTTGGTGTGCTCTGCATTACATTATAGGTCCTAGTAAAGCATTGTTCAGGGTCTTGTAATATTCTGTCTACTTAGCTTTATTTACCGCTTCTAGCCCTTCTAAAATACTTCTTTACTACACACGATCTATTGATAGCTCATCAACATATATAAACTGTAACAATCATTTTTTTCACCTGTTTTCCATTAAAGTTAAACATAATCTGTTATCAATCGTATCTACAAGAAAAATGTATGAAGAACTCGAACAATATCAATCCCTTTAAAACAAAGGTCATCACTGTTCAGGAGTCCCTCCCTAAAAAAACCAAGACTAAGGAACCCACCTCTTTCTGTCCTTGGAGTTTCATCCCATCTGTTCCTCCTTGCACTGGGTGTGGCCCTACCGGGGGTAGCATGACCGGGCGTGACATGGCCCGGTGTAGCATGCCCCGGAGTGACGTGACCGGGAGTGACATGGCCGGGTGTGGCCTCCCAAATACGGGTGCTGGCTGAGGGCGTGGCACCGGGTGTGGCGGCTCCAGGTGTAGCGGCTCCTGGGGTTTCCCCTCCCTTGTGTCTACCGGGGGTCTCGTCCCAACGACTGATGGATGGAGTCATAGACTGTAAATAGAGTAATACATGGATCAATTTAATATGACATCTTTAGAAGAGAATTTAGATATACTCAATCACAAAGTGTGTGTGTGTGTATTGTGTTTTTACAGACGTGTATCAATCAGACATGATTATTTGCGTCTGGGGACCGACCATTAACGTTACCATTTGACAGATGCGACTCAGTTTCGAACCGGGGTCGCCTGAGCCAATTTGTAGGCCAAGACAGAGAGTTTACCAAATGAACGTGCCGCTAGACCAATTCGCATCTTCCTCAATCACATAGAGGATACTGTCCATTTATTATAGTTCTAGAAAATCCAATTAATTACCAGTTACATCGAAAAAGGGTATGGTTCACCTTCATTTATCTTTTGTGTGGTCTCTCCATGAATACTTTTTTCATACTTATTTCATAGACCTTTCAGGGTAATGGTATTCAAATGACTCATACAATAGCTCAGTTGGTAGAGCAGTGATCTTGTAATACGGTGACCGGGGTTCGAAACCAAGTCGATGCTCTAGTGCCATTTGGTAAGGCATTAATCCTCATTACCAGGTCCCTCGTAGAGGACCTAAATCTGTCAGTTGTCTGGTTGCTTACTAACAAGCATTTGTGCTTTCTTAGCAGCCAATTAAAATAACCACCACTAAAACATTCAGTCATAGAAGTTATATCCGAATCCATCATCATTTTCCTGGCTCTTATGATTAAAGGAACCAACCCTACATTAAGGACTTACCTCAGCTTGGTCCCATGTACTGGCTTTCTTCCTCGGTGCAATGCCTGGTGTCGTGCTAGGAGTCTCCGCACCCTCACCACCACCTCCCCTGGCCATGTCCCATCGGCTTCTCTTAGCTATAAACAGCAAATAGAACAAAACCACATTGTTAGAAAAGCATTACATTACCAGTTCATGTCATGTCCTTAGCTGTCATTTTTGCTCATTTTTCCTAGTCTAGCACATTTGCCAAGACATGTACGGTACATTTCCCTCAGTAAATAGATTACCACACGTCAAATGAAAGAGACAACCAGCTATAATTCATCTATAAAAGCCTTCAGAACTATAATATCATTCAAGTCATGTATGGTTTTCATAAGATAATAAGAAACTATTGATGTATTGAAAGACTACCTTTCTACAAAGACCACACTTTTTTGTTTCCCTTGAAAATGGTTCCTTATTGAAACATGTACTAAAGGAACCTGTACATAAAGACCATCTGCCTATAAAGACCACTTTCTTGTCTCCCTTGGGTGGTCTTTATAGACAGGTTTCACCGTACTACATGGATAAGTGTTAAAAACAAACAATTTTAAGGAGGATTTTGATCTGACCTGGTTTTGGTTTCTCGACTTCTTTGTGGATGAAGAGTTCACCTGCTTTGCTCTTCTCTTGTATCTGATGCTTGTAAGCAGCCTGTGGTCAAAGAAAAGTAAAATAACAGATATTACATAAACCTGAAGTACATGTAATCATAGGTCACCAAAGGTAATTAACCATCAAAGGATTATATTAAAGGAAATCAGAGACAAGCTAAAAAGAACAAATAGACATTCCACCATTATCAATCTATACCCCCCCCCCCCCCCCTATCCAAGAAAGAATAAGTTTTCTGTAGTCTAGCGAAATAATGTCATCAAAACTGTGTTTTCAATAAGGACTCACCCTTAGCTAGGACAATGGACCATTAAAAATACAAAAATCTCTTCACGGTAGTGCTGTTTGGATTTGGTAGGGTATTAGTGAAATTTTCTCAGAGCAATTTCAATGTATCAGGTATTTAATTTTTTCTTTACTAATACTGCTCCCACATATTTTTTTATGCCCCCTTTTTTAATATGTACCCCGAGACAAACATGATTTCTCTTGGACATTGTTCTAAAGTGATCTCTTTTTTGCAATCTTCTTTACTCACCTCTTCTTTACTCATCATCTGTTGTTTCCTGATCTCGGCGTAGGTCGCGAGGCTCGGGTCTGGTGTCTTGCCGCCTGTAGTGAGTACATGGAAATGGTCATCATGGAAACAAGGAGATGGATAGAGGGGGATCAGAGAGGAGGAGGAGGGGGAGGAGGGGGAGGAGGGGGAGGAGGGGGAGAAAAGATGTAAAACAAGCCAAGCGAGAAGGGAAACAAAGAGAAGAAACAGAAAACATCTTGTTAGGAAAAGGGGACTACTTATAGGTCAGGCAATTTGTATACATGTAATTGACGGGACGAAATGAAGAGTCAGCAAAGAGTTTTTGACGTTGGATATTCTCACTTCTGCAACTTCGTGGCCGAAGCACATTCACATAGCTCAGAGAATGTGAAAGTGATGGCTCAAAGTTGCAATGATTACTTCAGCCATGCATCAAATACAAAATCTTTGCTAACTCTGCATATCTATCACAACATAAAGATGCTGTATTTTCTAAGAGTTCAACCACAGCTCAAGTGCAAATGTCCACAATGGAACATTCTTCTTACATACTCTCTCTAAAATTCGAGAATAAATTGATAATGTGAATTAAAAATTGATGATTCACGCCATATCGTGGATTTTGCCAAGGCTGTTGATTCGCTAGTTTGTTAGAAGAACCCATTTAGTATGTGTGCTTTGTCACATGCTGGAGTGGGAATCCTATCTGAATCTCCTCTTCAAAATAATTAGTTTTCAATCAATCAATACAAATTTCCAATGGGTTCCATCAAAACCTATCTCTGGCTACAAGTAACTATTCAAAGGGTAAAGACACTCAACAAAATCAAACAAACAATTATTTTTTTCTTCTTCCAGCGCGAGGATTATAGAGGGTTTCAACAGCTCCTTATAATACAGTGTATAGAGCGAGCACAGCGGTGATGTTGGAGAGGGCAGCAGGCAATTCTTGGAGTAACAACCCACTAATCCCTTTGAATTCATAGTTCCTTTACATCACCCTGCATAACTCACACTTTACACAGACAGGGGGAATCTGTCCTTTGAAACCACTTCTATGTCTCGGAAAATGTCCTTTTCCTAAGAAATTAAACTTTCCAGGTCTGCTCAAGATTTAATTTTGCGATCCTTTACAAGCTCTTACACTTCAGCTGTGGTTGGTACATGTATATTATTGAAAGTGATATAAGATAAAACGAGAAGGAACAGACAAAGGACATAGTAAGGTTGCTAAGTAGCTCTCTGATGTGATGAAGATAACTAGCGCCGATACCAGCATTGCGTATGATGATATTTACAGGGATAAAAATACAGTCGCATGTTCAATGTATCTCATGTGACAGTTTTTTTTGGGTATACAGTTTGAAAATAGGCAGGTGTTATAATTTAATTTTGTGTCCAGGTCAATGTAGATGATTTATACAGATTTGTTTGCATTCAAAAAGGTGTGTGATATTTGCTCTGTGTCTTCTATTCCAAAACCTGTGAAGTTTTGCACGTACTATGACAATTTTGTTTAAAGACTTGTGAAGAATTTGACATGTAGCTCATACATGTATGAAAGGTAACAACTACCCAACAACCATCTGTGTCCCACATCTGTTCCAAAACAAGCATTCACATTCAAACAATATCTTGTATACCAAATACCCTTCCAGAGACTCTTTCTTGATATGCACCTAGATGAAACCATTTCTCATCTTAGGTGCACAATACCAAGAAATACTCGCACGTTGGTCTCTGGTGTTAACCTATATACGTACTCTGGCGTCAGGCCTCGTGTTCTTTCACCATCCGATGGCTTCGCAACGGGGATGACAGGCTAAATGAAATCAATCTTTTGTAAGTCATTAGTACACACGGTAGCTTAGCTACGTCTTATCCACTACGTATACATACACGGAGCCTATCGATTATAAACATAGCTACAATCAGGTGCCACAAGGCTTGTCGTGTCCCTAACCTCAACACACGTTCAGATCATTTCTAATAAATACATCGTATCATAAGGAGACGACTACTCGTAATTTACAAATTCTATCATATCATTTCAATGTAGTTAAACAAGTTTCTAAAAAGACAGTACACTTGCTGCTTTTCATTGGTGGACATGGTGGATGTTTTCGGAGAAGTAATAATGTAAATTAAAGTCAATAGTAGAGTTGCAAGTTCATTATCCCAGTCGTAAAGCAGATTTGCCTACATTTGAAGTTGCTGACAAACACGACACTTATAACATCTACAATTATATATTTCCTACAAAACTGGGTACGCATACATCCTTCTTTCGTAAAAATGATTCGACTTTTAAAATGGGAATCCTGCTAAGTTTCTAACAGCCAGCGTGCTCATAACCATGTCCGTAGACTCTTATTTTTTACACTGTACCCCTGGTATATTCATCGGATGACAGAAATGAGATGTGCTGTTTGGGAGAAAGGTGAGAGAGCAATATTAGTATGCGGTATCACAACCATAATCATGTGATACACACATAAACATAATGCGTGTCACGGGGGAATTCCCTTTCGGAAGTCTAACTGAGGATTTCTTGTTGACCAGTGTAGAATAGCTTCCTTAAAGATAAAGTTGAGTTCTGGTCATGCGATTGCATTGTGAAAGAAAAGGTGTGGAATGGATCAGAAAAAGTTGATTATGTAGCATGTAAATATTGGTGTGTACTGCAAAATTCTGGAGTCACCAAAATCATAATAAATTTGACCCAGTCTTGGTAAAGTAACAAGCACTGTACACCGAAAGATGTATATGGGACTACACAAATGGTGTCGGGGCTACTAACCTTGATTTCCTTATCTTTCTATGCTCATTACTCAGCCAGTATAAATTTTCTACCAAAATTGTTTGGCAAATTACATTTATTTGGACTCTTGAACATTCAGTGTAAATTTTGTTTGATTCTGTGAGAAATCATTTTCTTTTTTTACCAGAACTCAAGTTTATCTTTAACTTTGCATTACACATTTCGATGACAACTTTCAGAACAAGGGATCCATATTCATAGACATGGGTTACATAGATTGTAATTACAGAGTGGATAGTACAGTATACAAATTGTGGTTTCTCTTCGACAACAGACTTGATTTTCTACTGGATGTGTACATAATCAGAGTAGGACTTAGTTCAATTTACCCTCGATGCTACCCCACAAGACAAAAATGTTATCCGCATAATTTCAATGAAAACAAGTGCAATCTACTCTTTCAATTGAAGTTGATTTGAAATATGTTTTTGTGGCTTCTTTATGTTTCATCGGTGACCTGGGATATCTCATTAGATAATTCAAGTCTCGTGAAGGAAGCTATACAATTTTCAGGGTTAAATGTTCACATCCATCCTCTCCTTTTAAAGAAGGACAAAACAACAAGCTTATACTTGAACATGCAACGTTTTTCTCAGAGTCTAATACACCAGGGCAGCGTTTCATGAAACCGTCATAAGTACAAGTTCACCGACATCCCATTGAAACGCGTGTTAAACTTAATACACGCATTTCAATGGAATGTAGGTGAACTTGTACTTATGACGGTTTCGTGAAAGGCTGCCAAGATATTCAGCATCAAGCGTGCTCAAAAGTAAACTGCACCTATTTACAACAAGATAAAATAATCAGTCATCATTTACATTAACCCATCCTCATAATGAACTTATCGATAAAACAAAGAAACAAAAGTACATATCAAAGAAACATTGGTTCTTGTATAAATGTAGAATAAAAATGGAATACATAAGAATAGACTGGATGAAATGAGGAGAAATGAAACCTACCATCTGCAAATGGATCGTTCCTCTCTGGAGACATCTTCTGCCTGAGTCTGAGTCTTCTGTATTCATCCTCCCTGTCCATGATACGAGGTATGCGATGCTCGGCCATAGGGTCATAGTCCTGCAAACAAATTGAAATATTGTGTGTAAATTACTTAATAGGGATTGGGTAACTTTGTCTCAGATCCTTAAAAGAAATCCTTGATTTAGCTCATGCTGCAATGATAATTATAAACGTTTAGGGTCAGTCAGGAACCCCATGACTTTTACAAGCCGATCGCCTGTCTGATTATCAAGATATTTATGATCGGAAATTGAAATCAAATTTTGCATTTTCCTAACAATACAGTTTATTGGGGGAAATGAGTATGGTAAAACTGGTAACTTCAAGATTTTTACTTTTTTCAGGCACTTCATGAACATTTTGAAGCACAATTTTTTTTAGGGCTTCAATATTACACTATATCACAGACATTTTTAACACGTAGGGTAATGCATCTGAGATTAACATTGTTAAACAATGCCTTTAAATTATTGTAATAAAATTGAATTGCATACTATTGTTGTGTTGTGGGATCGGATTATATAGTTTTACTTCGATGCCAGCATTCAATATAAATTACACAGAGACTCGGAGTATAAATACACTTTAAAGGTATAACATTTATTGAAGAACCACTCAAAGATATGATTATCAACAATGACGTCGAGAGCAAGTCTAACTATGGTTGACTTTGCTCATGCAGTTTTAGGTATCAAACCTCTGTTCTACTCTGAAAGTCCTCTTCTCTCCTCTAATTTAGGAACTTCACTTATATATCATGTAGTTCCAGGGGCGTTATCATTTGAGAATCTAAACCTGATTTGATTGGTCAATAGTAGGATTGCTCTGGTATAAGGGGGTGTGGTGATGCAAAGTGCAAGTGCCTGGGGTTCAGGCCTATGAGTCATAGTTCTTGGAATGTGGTTCCTTGAAGTTAACTCTCTGGGGTGGTTATTAATGGTCAAATGTTTATAATAAAAAAGATAATGGGGGACAGTATCTGGAAATAATGGGGTACTGTCTAGGGATAATGGGGTTTTGTTTTAGATCATGGAAAGGGGGGGGGGGAGGTGAATGACTGAAGGAAGATAGGAGTGATACATGTACTACATAACACTATAGCATCTTTGATTACCTTTCCAGCTTTCTGTGCTTCCGCAAACAACGATGAGGGCGCTGTATAGGAATTCTTCTGCATGAGGCTACTTGAGCTATAGTCATCCTCATCCTGTAGTTAAGAAAACAAAATTATGCAAATCAATATTTCAGTTTCAAGCCCACAGTAGAGTAAAGTACCCGGTAATCGGTCAGCTCCGGTTTTCGGCCAATTGGTTGGATACATGGTAAAATCACTTTAAAATACATCGCATAATAGCATAACACATATCCCACACATACCATACCATGCCAGTGTCACTGAAGAACCACATTTGCAATGAAAAATATATCCTAAAATATCACATTTTAGCGATGTAATCGGCGGTCCCGCTACCCAAATCTGAAAAATCGAGTTTCTTACGCGTGTATGTAAGAAATATGGGTACCATAAAATGAGCTTTATTTCAAGTATTTTTCAGATATAGAGCCCGATTTTGTGCTGGTCGCAAGCTCAAAAGTATCTCATCGCATGTATTAAATCAATGCAGCCGCACACCGCGACGCACACACGATATGTCCGTCTAATTCAGATTCCAACTTCCGATCACCGCTGTGCCTGTATTCGGTCAGGCGAGCACCCGGGAGCTCCGGCGTGGGATACCTGCTCCGCCCGCTTGTGCTATACATCAGCGCAGAAACGCACGGCGCGCGCTAGCGCTTCCTATTGACTTTGTACATGCGGCCGTAAACTGAAACGCTCGGCCGATAACCGGCTCCAAAACAGTGAAAATTGAAATGAATATTGTCATGGCAATTCGTGATTTTTTTGGGGGATTCTTTTTTTGTTTAAATAATAATAATATTTGCTTCATGATTTGAACAAGAAATGATAATAAATAGGAAGTAAAGAGTCCAATAAATAGGATTTTGTCTTAAGTGGCCGAAAACCGGGTACTTTACTCTATAAGCTTTAATTTCTTCATGTAAGACCAGAAAAGTTAAGAATCTGTAACCTTCTACTAGATTAGACATACATTAGTATACAGTACATTTACTAAACAAAAAAAACCAATAACAATCTTTCTCCACTACTTCAATATTTGACAGATGGAGTTCATAAATAATAACATTTAATGATAATCAACAAAAAGTTTAAGGAGATTTTGACAATTTTTAAGAGTGAAAATGACATCAATACCTAAATGTACAACTAAAAATTGTAATGCATACTTTCAACCTTCAAAATGCTTTGGACTGTTCAACCCCCCCCCCCCCCCCCCCCCCCCCCCCCCACCACAATGAACCTCCAGGCTTGCTGAAGCCCATGGTTCACATAAATGTGGCATTTTGGTCCAATAATATATATAAGTTTCTGCCTTAAAGTCTGCCTACCTCATCTGCTTCATTTGTGGGAATTGAGTAGACGTAGCCATCATATTTGCCATGTGCCTTGCCGCCATCATAGATCTCATTGTCAAATTGACCCGTCTCTCCAAACCCTATCCTCTCTCCATTCTCGTTCTCTTTACCAGGCCCTTCATCCTTGGCTTGGTCGCGCAGTGATGTGGTGCGGGTCTGCAACTCCTCAATCTGCCGCTGAAAATCTGACAAGAAAAGAGAAGTGGAATGACATTTAACTCAACTATCCCTTTAACAACAAAAACGGCCACTCTGTACTAGTAAATCAGGGTCTATCTTTAAAATTAAATGCCAGATCATAACGCGCAGTAGATGATTAGATCTAGACCTCTAAAAAGTAATTTACAAAAAAAGCAAGTTCTAACTTCGTGCATGACTCCATGAGAGCTAACAGCTGATTTTGAACAAAAGGCATCCAAGCATCAAATGCAAAGCACAATATTGATTTGAATTTTGAGATCACGATACCTCTGCAATTCTTTGTCGATTGATTTTCTACTTTGAGTTTCAGTAAAAAATTTGGCTTTTCGTTTTGTAGTCTGTACCCAAAATCTTTAATTTTTAAATAAAGTAAGAGTCTAAGAGTAAGGATAAATGAGCAACATAAAATCCATGAATAATGTCAATAATGACTGAATAATTAACAGCCCATCGACAGATCTCTCAGCAAACTATCCCACGATCACGAGGCACGAATGACATTCTCGTCACAATTCTTTCAATTAATTAATGAGCACCAACTTTCGACACCCATCATCATACACTTTCACTGATACTTGCTACACTACAGAAGACATTACCAACACTAAATTTTATAGACAATTCATCAATTTCTGTGACTCAATTCAAATCATTCTCCACTCTTCACAAAATTCACGCAAATTTCAGTGCACCGACCGTGCACACAGCATGCACAACCACGTACAAAGTCTATAGGCTTGTGCTGCAAATCCACCATCAACATAA